>JAYEVD010000609.1:0-73054 GCA_036346405.1 Phyllostachys edulis
TAATTGTAGAAGGTGCCTCTCGCTACCCATATAGAGTGTTCTCTAGTTGGGCGCCTCGGGCGTGGCGGGCCGTCGTTGTAGTGGCATGCACATATGCAGCTAGGGTTGGCACAGCAGCATGTGGGATCATAGAAACTTCCTATGTTCACGACCTCCTCATTGCCCCTCTCACGCTGCATCTGTTGGCGGAGGTCATCATTTTTCCCTTTGAGATTGTCAATTTGCGCCTCCAAATCAAAGATTCGGTTCCACAATACATCCACGTACCTCATAACATGTCCTTCATGGGGAGGATCGATCCAGCGGGTGAAGTTGCATTTAGCCATCTGCTATAAAGGGCGGTTAATGCGGAGGATGTATTAGCAAATAACATGAACAAAACTATTTACCCCAGTATGGACATCGGAAGAAACGCCGTCCACCATCGAAAGGGTCGTCTATGACTGCACGATAGCGTCCTCCCCATGTCGCATTTTGGCCATCTGGGTTGAAGCACGCTTCTTGGCATCAATCGGTAGTTAGGGCCAAGTCCTCCCTCCTTTCGGCGAAGGTGCAGCTACTGGCGACCACGGTTGGGCCGGTCCTCTGGCGTCTCGCCATCGTTTGTTACTATAAGACGGAGAAGGTTCTTCTTCCTACGGTTTCAAGGGTCGAGAGGTCCTAATTTCGGAGTGTGGGGCGTGCATTTTATAGCCCTGCGGGGGGAGGCTAACAAAGCATTTTATAGACAAGACCAGACGGAAAGTGGTGACTTTCTTGATGACAAGACCACAGGGGCAGCTTTGCGGTGACAAGACGAGATTCAGAGTGGCGGACTTTGCGTAGTGACAAGACCACACGGGGAAGCTTTGCACAGTGATAAGACCAAAGGAGACAGCTTTGCGCAGTTTAGGGTTTAGGGTTAGGGTTAGGCTTTTCAGATCGGCTTGACAACCCTGACCGCCTCGCCGGCTTCTAAGACCGGAAAGACAAGACTCCGCAAAGAAAGACGTGACTACACTCGCCGCTTGACTTTTTCGGACCGATAAAACAAACACTCTACAAAGCAAGACATTACTTCTCCCTGCAAAGTAAGACGTGACAACACTATGCCTTGCCAGCTTTCCAGATCGACATGACAACACTCTACCTCCTCGACTTTTGTAATTAAAAGACAGGACTCTATACTCTGCATGAAATTAACCACACCATGCCAACCATGGGGCTTATAAAAGGGGGTTGAACCAAACCCAACACTACAAAATACTACACAATAGATACCCAGCTATGGACTCTTCGGCAAACTTCTACGCGAGGATGTTGTAGAAGCAAAAGCGCTTAAGAAGAAGAGGAAACAACTACAATACCCAGATAAATCAATGAAAGATGCTCCAAGACCACCACGTTTTCGATCCCGCAGGTGTGTGTGGAGAACCGGCGAAGATCATTGATCCACACACCTGCACACCGCGCCCAAGGCGTACTACACATGCGGGCACTATCTCGTAAGCGTTTCTTTCACAGACGATTTTCCTCTCCCAACGTTGAATTCTTCAAATTTTTAACTTCATCCCCACGTAATGGCGGCCCGAGATGCGCGCCACTTCTTCGATGGATCGACGGCCCGAGATGTATGACGGGCATTTATCTAAAGCAGTACATCTTGAACTACCGGTGCGGGCCGAGAACTTCGTCGCGGTGGAAACCTTACGCATCGGACCCTATTGAGGAGGCACGAAGGAGCCCAACTCACCCGGGCGTAATCCATATCGATTTACATCGATTATGAATAATTTACATCCTTATTACGTAAGGTTTCGCACGGTGTACTTACATCATACAATCGCAGGATATGGGCGACTTCGACATACCGGCCAGCGTGGGCGATCCGCGACAAAGACAAGGAAAGGCTCATGCGGTTAAGCCCGCCGCCCACAGTGTATCCGTTTGTCCCAAAAGAATCCGTATCCACGACGTGAGTTATGAAAAATTTACATCCTTCTTACGATTCTCACTATACGGTGCACTTACATCATGGAATCGCAGGACATGGACGACTTCGACATACCGGCCCGACGTGGACAGTCCGTAACAAGGGGAAGGGGAAGGTGGCGAGGAGTTCAACGCCGAGCTAGCAAGGAAGGAAAAATGGCCCCGGTCCACGCAGAGGTCGAGTCATTACGTAGTAGTCCCCCCGTCCTACCCCCATGTTGTTTACTATCCCTAAAGGCATGTAGACTTACATGGTCCTGGATGCTTGTGTCGCAGATGTACCTTAGTAGTAGTGAGCATGACTAAAGCAATTAGCCGAACCATCATGCCATGTGACTATGTGTAACGATGCTTCATCTGCGGACTCCAATGTAGTTTTGGTTACGTGGTCTCGCTAAGCCATCAAAGCAAGCCTATATTGCAAGTATGCCTCTTCTAGTGGAATCCCAAAAGAACCATTCGCACCGGCGTGAATCCTCCATGTTTTAGGGCATCTTCATAATCACAACGTTCTTAGCCTCTTCAATCATATCCTCGCACATCATAATATCACTTACCTTTCTACTTACAACTCATCACTATCTCAATCGTCCTCCCAAAATTCTATAGAAATTTTATGACTTTTCTAACAATATCGATGATCACAAAATGTTATTACGAGTTTGACAAATTTCGTACCCTTGATATTCTACTGAAAATAACAAACATACCAACCAACATCGTCACAACACTATTATTTTCAAAATAAATAACATCACACAATCAGATTTGCTAAATGTAATTAACCCACAAAATGTAATATTCATTACAACACAATTAAACAATAATTAAATAATACAAAAGCAGTGGGGCCCCTATAAGCCTTACGGTTGGGCGTGATCAAGCTCTTGCCCAGCAGTTCGCGATAACACTTGATCGCCAATGGTTGAGCGACAAAGCGTCGATCGCCTAATCGTGAAGCGCTCGATCCGATCGCCCAATCATTCGGTGATGAGCGAATATTTACGTAAAAAAAAAGAATACAGGAATATTTTTGTAATTTCTAATAAAAAAATAGATTATTTAAAAAAAATCCCACATGCTACCATTTGGATACAACAAGTTATTATTAGTACGACTTTTGGAAAATAGTAAAATCCATCTTTGTGTACTACAACCACTCAAATAGAAATGGGTATTGTTCTAGTTTTTTTTGCAAGTACAACATTAGCCATTGCCCTATAGTTAAGTGGCGTTCAATGCCCCCATTAATTACACCCATATTATATCCTATCCACACTAAATAAATTTATACTTCAAACTAAAAGGCAAAGGTATGTAAAAAATTCTAACGTCTTAAATTAAATTAAAAATATTAGTGTACAAATTTGAATATAGAACCCACAAGTCATGTTTAAAGTATAAGATTGAATTAAGTAGAACAGGAAAAGATTTAGAATTTGTTTGACATATGTATTAATTCAAATTCAGAACTGAATTGGTTTAGGTGCATGTAAATTTAATTCCAAATGTTAATAAAATATGAAATAAAAATAATACTTGGAATATATAAATTAAAATTAGGATCCATAATTAAAATAATAATTGAAACAATTTGGCGCATAAAAATCCAGAATATAAAAATTCTAGTTTCCAACTAAATGAAAGTCAAAATTGGAATGAAACTTCAGAATGTATATATTTGGATATGGACATAAACTAAACCTGACACTATATCAAACATTGAAATAACAATAACCTATAAATTTTAGATATAAAATACAAATCTAAAAATAGAGTCTTTGGGAATTTACTTCAAAATAAACCTTTTACCTTTAAGATATCATATAAAATTTTTATATCTTTTCAAATTAAAGTTTTAAATTTTATGTTCATACTAACTAAAACAAAACTTGGGCATGAAATTCAATTATTTAATTTTGAAATGTGGGCTGAAATATTGAATAATTGGAATTTGTTCTAGGACATTTAAAGGAAATATTACACAATTTTGTCTCGTCAACTAAGCGATGTGGTAGGACATCCAAATATTTAATCTTTGAGTGAAAAAAATAAAATTATAGTAAAATTCTAATGTTCAATATTTATATATTGAATTATAATTGATTTTCATAGAAAAAGTTACTTGGACATTATGAAACTAAGTTTTTTGTGTAAATTAAAATAAATATTTATGTTTAAATCTTTGGAGCGAAAATTTTGAAGAACTAGAATTCTAAAACCCCAAAATTTTGAAATTGTAAAGTTTTGATTTGCTCAATTTGAACAATAGCATATTTTTGTTTGAATGGTTTGAAATTTTGTGTTGAATTCTTGAACAAGTATGCCCCATCTTTTAGGTTGTGTAATCCAAGCTGGAGTAATACGTGTTCACACTACAAAGAAGAACAAATTTATACGTGGCATGAAAGCCTATACTTGAATGGTCACATAGATCCTGACTGTTCTTGAAGGGTTGGGAGTCACTACTAGAAATCGGTATTTTCCCGAGTGTCCCAAACCCTTGGTAAAATATAAGAAACACTCGGGAATCAAATTCCTGAAGGTCAACCTTCGGGAAATACCACTCGGAATCGTTTCATCGGGTAAAAAATTGTTTCTCAAGAGTTACACTCGGTAGAGAAAACTTTCCTGAGTGCAACTATGTACACTCGGGAACAATAACACACTCGAGAGAAAAACTGTCTCAACGGTTTAAGCCACCGTAACAGAAATATTTACTGAGTGTTGACACTCGGGAAAGTAGGAAGATTGTCATTCGGGAAAATATCTTTCCCGATGAGCCCCGAAAGTGTCCCCGAGTGTGAACACTCGGGAATAGTTTTTATTTCCCGAGTGTATTGCAAACAACCACACTCAGGAAAGTTTTCCCCCGGTGAGTGCGGAAATTTGCCCGCAAGTGTAAACACTCGGGAAATATAGCCATGTGGTCGTTCTTTCCCGATGCTGTCACGAAAATTTCCCCGAGTGTATGCAGACCTGGAACACTCGGGAAAATTTATTTGTTTCCTGAGTGTGTGTCAAACAAGACACTCGGGAGTTACCCGAACAGGGTATGCTGCAATTTAATTTTGCACCGATTTTGCAATCAAATAAACCATAATTCCACAAAGAAGAAAAAATACCACAAATCATTACATATATAGATTGAACAACATTGCATAATTCCCAAGCTCACATATATATATATATATATATATATATATATATATATATATATATATAGAGAGAGAGAGAGAGAGAGAGAGATCGGACATCCACAACATTCGAGTTCAAATTCGATACATATAACAGTTCCAAGTAGTAATTTCATTACATATATAACCATTTTCTTCGAAAAATAGGATGTTACATTCACATTCAATTGCTCCAGCTTCTCAATCTGAGCAACACATTCATTCATTCTCTTCAGTACATTGGGCATAGCAGCAACAATAGCCTCAATCTTGGATTTGAAGATCTTTAGAATTTCCAGCTTCGGCAAGAGATGTTCCAGCATTAGACTACGATTCAGTTGTAACTTCTACAATACGAAATATTGGTGTCAGCCTTTGTTGACCTATCAAAATTAATTCTCTGTTGGTAGTTTATGTTTGTGTATCGTATAAGTTACAAGGCATGAGTATATCATGAACGAATAGAATAGTCAAACGAATCAAACCATTGTGCAAAATGATGCAGGCTCACTTTAATTATGTCCTGGAGCTAGCTTCTTTTGAACAAAACCAAATATGTACCAAGAGGAAAATTGAATAAGAAGCTGAAGATGCATGGCCATTGGAAGTGCATGCATGACAAATCATGGCCATTGTACCTTTTCCAGATTGTAGCAAAATAATTACTATTATTAGAACTATGCTACTGCAATAGTTACTAAATCATGGGCCGCACCATAGTTAGAACTATCACTACTACAAAAAAGCTAATACTGGACGCCTCATCACAGACGGTTGCCCAAACCAAATGCATATTACATGCATTCATAGACAGTTTTGGTTTTGTGACCATACGTATTCTTCGGTTGCGCTAAAAACCGCTCGTGAAGAGGTAATATCACGCACGGTTCATGTTGAAATCATGCGTGATATTAGTAGTATCACGAGCGGTTTTAAAACATAACCGTCAGTGATACTTCACGACGGTTTTAATAATGAACCATCTGTGATATGAGACCATATCACGGACGGTTCCATTGTGGAACCGTCTGTGATAAGTATCACTGACGGTTCCATCATAGAACCGACTGTGATAAGTCTCTTTATTAGTAGGTGCCCGCTAGGGTTTGCGCTAACTCTTCACTCCCCAGCGGCCTTACTCTCTGTTCCCCTCCCCAACCCGAGTGACCCTGTCGCCGACGCCACCATGCTTCCCGTCGCCGATGATAAGAGTGTCTTTTCCAATGTCACCGTTGTGCCACAACTACGGTGACGCTGCGCGCCTTCCCCTCTTCCTCCTCCCCCCGGCGTTCGTGCGCAACCCCGACTACCTCTCCACCGGCGATGTCAAGATAAGATAGATCTATCACCTATTGGTTTGTGCTGTTGGTATTCATGTGAACCGAGCTCCTCCCCCCGTCTGCGCCAGACTCCGCACCTCGAGATCAAGCTCCCTCCTCCTGCGCCGCCCGAGATCAAGCTCCCAGTCCTCCCTCATTGCCTGGCCGTGCCTTGGCTCCTCCTCCCCACTGCTGCTCGGCTCCTCCTCCCTCTCGCCAGGCTCGTTGCGCCTCGGACCTCCCTCGTGCATCCAACCTCTTGGCTCTCCCACTAACACGTAAGTCCCTTCTTGTCTTCTTAATCTTTGTCGGTTGTTGGTTGATCCGATCTTGATGGCCATTGTCGAGCCGGATGCTAAATATGTAATACATACATACATGAAGAGTTGAAGAGAAGTGTAAATGTGTAATACATACATGTAGAGAAGTAGAGAAATCATAAATATAAATGAATGCAATGATTGTGCACTTGTCTTGATTCTTGATTCTTGAATGAGTGAATTGAAGTGTAAGTGTTATGCGCTATTGAAGTATTGAAGTGTCAAGTGTTGTCTCTTCTATTGATATGTATGGGTTGTTGATATGTTATGACTTATTGGGTTGTTGATATGTATGAGTTGTTGATATGTTATATTGTTATGAGTTATGACTTATTCAGAAGTGTCAAGTGTTATCTGCTATTGATAGTGGAAACTTGCTTGGTGAACCATGGGTCGTTGATATGTATGATTGATGATTTGCAAAATAGATGTATAAAATGTGTGATATGTATGTTATGACTTATTTGTTGATTTGTCATTTTGTCAAGATGTCATCTATTGCTTCTCGCCATTCATTTCACATTTATGCGTATGCGTGTTCATCTTTGGTCAAGTTCTCCTACCTTGTGTCCTAGGTGCGTCCTACCATTCCATTCCTAATCTCTTCTCTATAAAGTCTCCAAGCGGTTGCTTGTGCCTTTAAAACGGCATTATATATATATATTATATATATATATATTGTTCTTAGTCCTCGGCCACTTTAGGAAATTAGTCCACATGACATGAGGAGGAAGAGACTGACAACCACGAACAACTTCATTGAGCCCTGCAAGTTTAAAGAAGCAGTGCTAGGAGAGCATCGGGACATCCAATTACTTAGTTGCTATCGTGATACCACTTTCCGTCGAGTACCTCGCGTTAAGAAAGTGGCGTGGACGCGCAAGTACTCGATTGGGAAGTGGCATCATGTATCGACAACCAAGTAATGATGTCCCGACGTCCGTAGCCGCATTTTAAACTTGCAGGGCTCAATGAGGTTGCCCGTGGTTGTCGTTTCTTCCTTCTCATGTACTTCTAAAGTGGCCGAGGACTAGGAACAATATATATATATATATATATATATATATATATATATATATATATATATATATATATATATATATATATATATATATATATAAGGCACAATCCTTCGCTTGGTGGCTTTATAAAGAAAATCATCACAGGCGGTTTGACCACAAACCGTCGTGATATATCATCATCAGGCGGTTTGTGGTTGAAACCGTCTATGATATATAAGTCATCATGATTTGCGGTTTCAGCTAAAACCGTGCGTGAGGATAGTGGCCTATCACAGGCGATTTTTAGCTAAAACCGTGCAGTGATAGTATGTATCACGAGCGGTTTTCAAACCATCGTGATGACCTCATGTCATCATTGACCCATAAACTTAGACGGCTCAAGAAACCGTGCGTGATGACGCGTTTTGAACCGCCTATGAAGGCCTTTTACAGTAGTAATATATGCTAACGCAATAATTACTATTATTAGAACTATGCTCTTGCAATAGTGACTAGCTGGGTGCCTTATTTGACAGATGAAGAGTGCATATGCAGTGTTGAGGTTGAGGAAGAAGGAACCGAGCCTAGCTCGGTTGGTGGGAAGGTGTGGGTGTACACCTCCACCATCCAGGTTCAAATCCTCTCTTCGAGCGAATTTGGGTGCTTATTTTCTTCTTAATTTTAAAAAATACCTAGTTCCTCCTAGGTATTGTCCTCTTTTTTGTTGAGGAAGAAAACCGGGTATAGCAAAAAGCAATTCTATGATGAAGCATTAAAAATATACGAGGTACAGAACATTTATCACTTGGAATCAAGTAGTATAAACTATAATTTAAGCATTTGGACTGCATTGACTTGGGTTCGAATCAACGGTCCAAATTACTGATTTGTAGGCTTTTTTGTTTTTGTTTTTGTTGCTCGTGCTAATGGACAAACACCCAAATGCATAGTTATAATAATAGCTATACAGAAGCACCTTTGGTTCTGAGCACATTTGTGTGGATGACTTGCAGGACGTGTCACAATAGTTCTAAGTTCTAAATGTGTGCATGCAGGCATATATGCTACATCAACACAAGAATAGAGTGATGTACGTTCATATTTGCACAACTAGATCATAAAAATAGCAAGCACCTGTTGATAACCTCTCGATGATGAACTCATCCACATGACCTTGGTTTGGGTAGCTAACACGTGTACCATCTTCAGTATCAGCACCGGAAGCAGTTGGATCTACCACATTGATCCTGCCATTGCTTACATTTTCATAAGAAATCGCATTATAAGAAATCCGCATAATGGGCCATGCATAAGGATATCAGATCAATATCCTCCTAAATTTGCTGTACTAATCAAAAAGCGAAGATTTTAGTCAAGTCATGCCCTTTCTACTAGTATGCAAACACAAGTAAATTTACACGTATGATATAAATGCTTATGGTTGGAAAGATTAAGCCAGAGAGAGAGGTGGTTTGAGCTTGCTAGCTTGACAATACGGTGTTGTTCCCAAGCTAGCTACTCTTATGCTAGCTCTAGCTCTAATAATTAACAAGAGACTACCAGTTTAATTAATCAAGTATGCATATTTATGCATGTGGAGAGAGAGAGCATATAATAGGACAAACTTGTGGCGGCCGCTGTTTGTATTTGCACTAATATAAACTTATGATGGCTGTACAATTCCCTTGTTTAAGTGCATGCATGAGATGAGAATAGATATTATAATTTATACTAGTATATCTTCAATGCTGAAGATGCAATATGCTCTACCAAGCTAGCTACCTAACCAGAATTAAAAGAAACTAGTACAATGCAACTTGCATATATGTATGATCAAATTATACAACACTGCATGCCTTACGTATGCATGCACCTGCCCGCCTGCTTGCATTATGCTGCATCTGGTACCGATCGATTGCTATATTAATTAACTAGCCCGCGATTAACTGATGGGAGTATACTAATTATTTTTTTGACGAGACAAAGAAAGCTTGGCAGCGAAAGCTAGGCTGACATGTGCGTCCTTTGATTGTCTCATGCTGCTGCATGCTACTGTTGCGCGTAGCACAGACATCACAAAAGTTACCTCAAGATCTATATATCCATTTTATTTTTAGCTTTATTTCAGTGAGCTCTCAATCACTCATAAGAGACTAACAATATAATAATCGGTGTCGATTACTAAGCTGGAGTAGATAAGGTAAGCAATGGTGCCCTGGTATAGTTCCATCGGATCGAGTTTGAAGTGCACAGTATATTTGTAGCCGTGTGAACTCATGCAGCATGACAATAGCAGCACGAAAATCCGCGATAAAAGCATCTTGTGTGTTTTCGAGCAATCGGCAGAGCTTTGGCCATTCTGGGGGTTTCTGGGAGAATTCATCATGTATGCCACTAATCCCCTTCAAGACACACTCCATCGTCTTCTCATGGACCTCCACGTACTCGTTGTCTAAAATATTTTTTCCTTTTTAGCACCAACCTTCTGGCCAGTCATCACTTGTTGATTGTATGTCCTTGCTGGCTGGTCGCTGCGAGTATGCCAGCGCACCAAGTTGTACTGCCCCCATCGAATTTGACCACCGTGGCCTTTTCTCTGGCCATCCATTGTCACTGGAAAAAAGAAACCAGGACAGGCGGGTGAGCCTGTCGTACTTCTGAGTGTGGGCATAAACCAAAGGCTAAACATGATTAGATGGTATTAATCCTAGTTCAGTCATGAACACATAGCATAATCTTTAGAGCGGAAGCGTTAATTAACATACCCGAACCTGAAGACGCTATAAGGTTGTATATCGGTTGATGTAGAGCAGTGCAGAGCCGTCGGTGGCCGAAGGGAGATGGTGTGGGCGAGGATGGCGGTGCGGCTGCGATAGCGTCAACCTTCGGTCTTCGCCCACCTGAGCGCCCGTGAGAGATCGGGTTTGTTGGGGTGTTCGTTAGCCTAGAACCACACGCGGTAGATCGGTCTACCGAGTCCCCTAATCTTTTATATGGCTCTGGGTGAACGGGACCGAAACCATACTTGTTGGTTGTGCCCCGATCGAGAACGCGTGAGTAGGACGTGGCCCCCTTAAATCTCGGGGTTGTTAGCTGAGATCGTCCCAACATTCTCCCCTTTGATCGTAAGGCTAACACCATAAGCCCATTCTCAATAAAACAGCATACCAAGATAATGCGTCATATGGCCAATGAAGTGTCATACAACTCCAATACCTATAGTGTACTATCTCATCTTGAAATGGATATTCATTATACTTGATGGGAGTTGGTTTGCTTTAAGGTCCTTTTATCCAGAATCAGAGGCTTTCCAATAAACCCATGCCGACAACATGATCACGAAAGATATTGGGTGGTAAGCCTTTAGTAAGCGGATCATAAGCATTGACTTAGTACTTATATGCTTGATACTAATGGTTTGATCCTGGATTCTATCTTTCACAACATGATACTTAATGTCAATGTGTTTCGTAGCACCACTTGACTTGTTGTTACTCGCATAAAAGACTAAGGGTTCGTTATTGCAGTATAAGGTGAGTGGTTTAGAGATGCTGTCTACCACTCTAAGTCTTGGGATAAAGTTCTTAAGCCATACTGACTGCCCGGTAGCCTCATAACATGCCACAAACTCAGCTTGCATCGTTGAAGATGCCGTAAGGGTTTGTTTTGAGCTTTTCCACGAGATAGCTCTCCTCAAATGAGTGTGAAGATATAACGGCGTGGATTTCTTAGTATCAACACATCCCATAAAATCTGAATCTGAATAACCAACAACTTCAAGGTTGTCAGAATTCTTATATGTGAGCATGAAATGTTCCTGTAGCCTTCAATCCTGAAGGCTGGCGTGAATTCATGTTTTATCTGCAGAGACGTATTGCTTTACCCACAGTTATCCCAACCGTTCCTGCCATCAGATTTCCGTGTTCATTTAACACATGGCTATGTTGAAGTACTAAGCTTTTTGCCATGTCAGTACATAATGCCTCCACCCATCTGGGTTTCCCCAAACTATTGTAATCGGGTAGCACCCGCTACTCCACCAGTGTAATATAGCGCTACTGGGGCGATATACAGCACCCAGCTCCCTAGGCTAGAATCCTTCCGCGCTAAAACAAGAAACAAAATACAATAGTACGTTCTCGTGTAGAAGCATTGTTACTTAACAGGGATACTAAGCTTAGCCCGTCTTAACGGGTCCGTGGTTGACACGGGTATTACGGCTCACTAACGCGAGCAAGAGTAGTTTCACCCTTAAATATTATCCGTATGCATAGGGCCTCGAACTCACCATCGAACCCAACCATGGCACCTTTACCAACCTACTAATCTTTCGTGGCTAGTTGCTCTATCAACTGGCCATTAGACATATGTATCACAATCAACATTCAACATATTATTTTATTAGAAAACAACTTATGCATATAGATAATATTTATTGCAGGTGAAAATAATTTTTACAAAATTATGACTACCGAAATGATCATCGACGGCTTGCCTGTAAAATGTATAAGTTCCGCCTCATGAAACCTAGTGTTTTCCCCATTATGCCGACTAGTCCATGGACGACTACGATTCGGGCATCTTGATCAGACGCTCTACTTACATTCTTTGTACTATACGCTCTGCTTCCGACTACGTTAGTCCTGCAGTCAAATGCGATGCATAGCTGTTTTATTAAGGGATAATTGATTATTTGCCACTGCAAAGGACATCCTTCTAGGATTTGCCACTCCTAACAATGCAATTCATTATTTGCCACTTTAAATGTTGATTGCTTAATAATATGTCATTTTGGTTTTTTAATAACATTTCTTATGTTTTCTCCTTTTTTTCCCAGGTGAAATGACCAAACTGCCCTTTCTCTCATTTACACTGCCCGGCGCTGGCTCGACGCATCGTCTCCCTCAATCCCCATCTTCGTTCTTCCTCCCATCGCCAGGGGCGGCCACGGCAGCCCCTCTCCCTCAACCCTCGGCTCCCTCTCCCTCAAGCGGCGACGCCGCCCTCGCTCTCTCCCTCAGCGGCTGGGACTACAAAGCCGGCGGCCGGCGGCCTCTCCTCAACCTCCTCGAACACCAGCGGCGGCCCCTCTCCCTCAACCCTCGGCGCCCTCTACCTTAAGCGGCGGCGGCCTCGCCCTCAACACCGACGCCCTCTCCCTCAACACCGACCGCGGCGGCCCCTCTCCCTCAACCCTCGGCGCCCTCTCCCTCAAGTGGCGGCGCCGCCCTCACCATCTCCCTCAACACCGGCGGCGGCCTCTCCCTCAAGCGGCGGCGCCCTCTCCCTCAACACCGACGACGTCAACACCGATGCCCTCAACACCGACGTCAACACCAACACCGACGCCCTCTCCCATGGATCCCAGCAAGATCCCCACCGGGTATCCTGACATCCCCTTGAGCATGTATCATTTTGTTCCCTTTTGTGTGGCGATTCAGTTACACGGCAAGGACGTAGGAACACCCTAACTCGCAATTTCTTTTTTTTCCTGACATTCCGATAGGATTGACCCTGAAAGAGCGTTTAGCTTAGACGTTAGAGTTGCGGCATACACTGCAAAGCTTGACGATGGCAGCGAGACCGACATTCATCGCCAAGACTTGGAATGGGTGGTTGATACTGTCAGGTACCGGTTTGAAAGTTTCATCAAGGATTTAGGGGAAAGGATTATATGGGGATCATCTCAAGAGCTAGCAATATGGTGCTTTGATAGGAATTGTGGAGAACAGTTCAGGATGTTGACCACATTTGAGCTCCATAATGCATTCAATGAGCGTTGGAATCTGAAGTGGTTGTGCGTATTTGTGGAAATTGTTGACAAGGCTAGCTACCAATGCAATCAATCCAATGTTACCCAACTGAATATTGTTGATCTTGGTGAAGCAAATACCTCCAATGCACATATATCCAATGCATCGAGATAGCTCAAATGCGATGAGGTGCATCAATGTCCTACCTACCAAAGATAGCACTGTGGATTCCCTCTGGTGCAGCTTGTTGATTGGTCTTCTATTGAAATTCAAGTAGGACCTAATGTTCGTGAAGATGATAGAGATGTTGCCGTGACCGAGGAATGATGTATGCTATTACGGGCTTGAGGATGATGATGCTATAGGCGAGGAAAGGAGGCGTGCACCACCAATCGATGCTCCAAATGTGACAGATGCTGCTGATGATTATGATTATGTTGGAGCTACTATTCCAGTGGATGATAGCTTTGCTGGGGAGACAATCATTGGGTATGACAAGCAGGATCCAGAGATGAAATTTGGGATCACATACCCTAGCATGGTTGAATTCAGAATGGCTACCAAGCAGTATGCCATTAAGCATGAATTTGATAGAGAAATCAGACTCAACAAGGCTTAGGGGATTTTGTAAAGGTGAAGGATGTGAATGGCGAATTGTTGGTATTTTGATGCCAGATAAGAAAACCATCAGGGTACTAACACATAACTAACATCTTTATTTCGTGATGCATAAATGCTCTTTGTCATGACTATTTTGTTTGTATGTGTAGGTCAGCAAGATGATTGATAAGCATACATGTGCTTCAACTAGTCGTGTGAAGACCAGCATGGCATCGCAAGCATGGACTGCCAAAAGGTCACTAGGGATATTGAGGAAGACTCCAAACATGGGTGCTAAAGAACTCCAAGAAAGACTACAAGATCAATACAATGTTAGCATCACATATCCCCAGTTTGAAATTTGGTAGACAAAGAGCAATGGAACAATTGTATTGCCCATGGGAGGAAAGCTTTCACATGTTGTACAACTTCAAGGCAGAGGTGGAGTTTAGATCACCTGGCAGTGTTGTGGAGATAGGAACCAAGAACGTTAATGGAGATATCTACTTCCACAGGTTCTTCCTTGCCTTTAAACCATGCATCGATGGATTTGTCAATGGTTGTAGATCCTACTTGAGTATTGATTCCACAGCACTCAATGGGAAGTGGAATGGGCATCTAGCTGCAATCACCGTTCTGGATGGGCACAACTGGATGTTTCTAGTAGCTTTTGGCTTCATAGAGTCCGAGTCAGTTGATAACTGGACTTGGTTTATGCAACAACTGAAAAAACCAATAGGTGATCATCCCATTCTTCTTTGTTTCAGCAGATGCTTGTAAAGGTCTTGAGAATGCAAATGAATAAGGTATTCCTGACGCGAGCAAAGAGAGTGTTTTAGACACTTGATGCTCAACTTTGCAAAGAAGTTCCATGGAGATGTCTTGACAACATGTGGCTGCGCACAAGTGCTTACACACCGAGAAGTTTGAGTACCATATGAACAAGATTTTAACTTCCTATCCTGGTGTAGCTGATTACCTCAATAGGAATCACAACTTGTTGTGGATGAGGTCAAAGTTCTCTACTGAGATCAAGTGCGATTACATTAATAATAATCTTGCTGAGTCATTCAATAATTGGATCAAGGATATCAAAGATTTGCCTGTGGTTGATCTAGCAGATAAGCTACATGAGATGATAATGGAGCTTTTTGACATGAGGAGAAGGATTGGTGAGAGGTTGGATGGGTACATACTCCCTGCTATTGTGCACCAGTTGAATGCAAGGACAAGAGGATTGGCCAACTTGACTGTCAAAAGATCAGCAAACCATAGTGCAGTGGCTGGGGACCGATGAAAATAATAAAAGCATTAGGCATGTTGTCCAACTACTGAATCATGAGTGTACTTGTCGTGAGTGGCAACTAACCGGCAAGCCATGCCCCCATGCCCTAGCATTTATTACCACCGAAAGGAATGCAAGCATGGAATCATTTGTTCATGAGTACTACACTCTGTCCAAGTTTAGGGCAGCATATGAGGGGGTGATTGCGCCAATGACTGACAAATCCCAATGGCCTCAAGTGGATCCTGGCTTCAAGATGCTGCCACCTCTCAAGAAGAGGTCATCTGGAAGACCAAGGAAACTTAGGTTTAAAAATTGTTTCAAGAAAGGGGGTGGTGCAGCTAGGAAACAACAAATGTGCAAGAAGTGTGGAGAGTTAGGACACCGTCAGGCAGGTTGTCCATTGAATGGACCAAAGAAAAGGTATTACATAGCATCACTAGGTTCTTTCACTGTTTTCATTCAAATTTGCCTCCCTTCAATTTCAATTTCTTTGTTTTCAGGGGCGAGAAAGAGCAGGAAAGAAGGCTCAAAGCAAAGAGATACACACACCCAAGAAAATGAGGACAAGCTTGGCTGCAACCACAACAGAGAGTCTGGGCCCATGACTAGAAGGTATCTTGCAAATATATCAATTGCTATTTTCATATGCCTTTTGGATTGTGTGCTTATGGCTATATTTATTGCGAGCAACTAGTCTTGTCGATAGGAGAAGGAGCTTCACAAGGTGTAGTCACAACATCACAAATGACAACAAGGTCACCGGCAAAGGCCACTTGCCAACAAGAAATTAACTCCAAAGAGGAAGAGAAACTAACCTACCTTATGTAATGGATGCTACTGGATGTTACGGATGCTACCTTATGCTACCATATGGGTGTCTTGAATGACATTTTATAGATTCAAGTGTTTTTTTCTTTTGATTCCTATAGAAATTGATGAACTATTTCAAAGTTTATGTGAAAATCATGTGGTTCCAAGCGGGCGAAATGTTCTTTGCTTGATTTAAATGGGCTATGCTCTTTATACCTTTTATTACAATGTTTTCATGCTGATTGGCATATCATTCCCTCCATTGACCGTCAATTGAAATTGAACTCACGGAAGGTCAATATTGATTGCTACTGATACAAAATTGCTACATTGACTTTTGTAGTAAAATGCTTCTCATGATCATCAAAAGTGCGAAATGAAGCTCCTTTGGAGACATATATACAATTTTTCCATACATCTATCAAAGCAAGACCAAGGTAATGTGATCAGCGATCAACGAACAAAGCGACACGGTGATACATCCCAACAAATGAAACCACAAACAACGTCAGCGGCGATTCTGAAGCGCTAGCAAAGCTTGTCATCTAACTTAGTTGGATGGTGGTACAATGAGAGCAGCTTGTGTGCAATTAGACAGATGGTGCAGAGGGTTGTTGCGATCTCAAACACAAAATTTCGAGATCAATCAAAAAAACTCAATTAGCACCTTTACCGACGCGCTCTCATACATGCAGAATCTTTGCTACCTACTAGTTCTGATCGGAGGGATTGGCTGGGAGGGCTAATCGACTCTAGTCAACTTCTCTATGGAGTAGACTTGTTTAGGAACACTTTGTAAGCAATTCATCCTCGGCATTGATACTCCAACTGAAATGCTCGGTCGAGTGCCTTTAGCCATTCATCGATGAGGATTCCTTTATTTGCCGTATTGTGGTGTACTCCTGATCCATGATTAACTCTAGCTCCTCAAAGTGTTTAATCTTATACTGGATCTTTCTTAGCTGCACAACATAAGATATACAGTGTATCACGCATGTAACTTTCAGATATACGAGCAACGGTTAAAACTGCAAACACAAAATACTCTCATGATGGAAATTTAGGCAGGAAAAGAGTAAAAGACTTCACCTGAGTTTCAATACCGGTGTTGAGGGAGAGGGCGAGGGCGACGCCGCCGCTTGAGGGAGAGGGCGCCGAGGGTTGAGGGAGAGGGGCCGCCGCTTGAGGGAGAGGGCGAGGCCACCGCCGCTTGAGGGAGAGGGCACCGAGGTTGAGGAGAGGGCCGCGGTCGGTGTTGAGGAGAGGCGAGGCGTCGCCGCTGAGGGAGAGGGCACCGAGGGTTGAGGGAGAGGGGCCGCCGCCGTCGGTGTTGAGGGAGAGGGCGCCGAGGGTTGAGGGAGAGGGGCCGCCACCGTCAGTGTTGAGGGAGAGGGCGTCGGGGTTGAGGGCGAGGCTGGCGCCGCTTGAGGGAGAGAGCGAGGGCGGCGCCACCGCTTGAGGGAAAGGGAGCCGAGGGTTGAGGGAGAGGGGCTGCCGCGGTCGCCCCTGGCGATGGGAGGAAGAACGAAGATGGGGATTGAGGGAGACGATGTGTCGAGCCAGCGCCGGGCAGTGTAAATGAGAGAGGGTAGTTTGGTCATTTCACCTGGGAAAAAAGAGAAAACATAAGAAATGTTATTAAAAAACCAAAATGGCAGATTATTAAGCAATCAACATTTGAAGTGGCAAATAATGAATTGTATTGTTAGGAGTGGCAAATCCTAGAAGGATGTCCTTTGTAGTGGCAAATAATCAATTATCCCTTTTATTAATACTTAAGCACGCCTTAGTTAATTTATTAATACAGTTACTCGGCCGCCAGACTAAGTCACCACCGTCAAATCCGCCACCGGCGACATGGCGGTTGACATCGCGCCGACCACCACTAAGCTACTCCCGTTCTTCCACGATGCTCTTCCTCCAATTTTCCCTCTTGACTTCGCCTCACGTTTCTAACTTCCACACCCGGCTCGTGCCTCGCCCGAATGCTGCTTGTTGGCGATTTCAAGATGCTCCTCCTCTTGACCTCTGTCGGGGCCTGAGAGTTTCAATCGCGACAATAGGTAATCGACAATTTGAGAGGGTAGCGAAAGAGATGGGAAAGTATATTAGGGTTCTAACAAACTACACTAGAGTCTAATGCAGGAATCTTGTTATCCTCTCATTCCCAACATAGCCAGTATATAACCCGGACTTACTCCGAAGTTTCTGATGATAAACAATAAGAAGAGAGTTGAATTACAAGTTACGTTAAAAGGAAAATGACAAACAAAGTCGGCGCCAACAATAATTGCGAAAACCATCTGGAGCGTTGGATCTTCTTGATAATCCTCCGGACATCCGAGGCCCTCCTTTGGACTTAAAGAAACTTCGTCAATAAGCGTTGTGAGCAGCTGCCGACTTCACTATTCTCCTTTGATCGTTGAACCTTCAATTCTTCAAAGCACTCTGAACTCAGTTCTTGACATTACCCCCTCTTGAAAATTTCCTTGTCCTCAAGGAACAAATGAAGAAAGGTACTCTGAATGAGCGCGCATCCTCCTAGGTGGCATCCTCGGGTCCCGTGTTCAACCATTGTATCAACCATTACTGTGAGCTCATTCGGCGTGGAACTACTCTTCGTCGAAATTGACACCGGCCCGTTTGATCTTTCCATTGTCCCGACCAGTGGTAGTCCCGTATAGGTACCGCATGAGCTCCAAGATGTTTCTTTAGGCGGCTCACGTGAAAAAGCGGGTGAATGGCATTGCTTTGTAATTGCGACTTGTAAGCTCTTGAGCCAACTTTCTCCAAAACTCTAAAAGGTCCATAGAATTTAGATCTCAACTTGGCGAACCCCTTATACCAAATGCATTTTGCCTATATGGTTGCATCTTGATATATACCATATCCCCTACTTCAAGTTGCCTCTCCGACCGAGACCGATCGGCAAAATATTTCATCCTCTCTTGAGCTTTGTGTAAATTCACCTTTAGTTGTTCCAACATCTGTGATTTCTGCTCTATTGTGATTCTTGCCTCATCTGATACACCACCAGGCAAAGCAAACTCTCCCACTTGTGGTGGAGGGTAACCATATAAGGCTTGAAAAGGTGTAATCTTTAAAGACGTGTGATAGGTAGTGTTATACCACCACTTCGCAAGAGTTAACCAATCCATCCATTCTCTAGGTTCTTGGAAAGTCATGCTCCTCAAATAGGATTCTACACATTGATTAACTCTCTCCGTTTGACCGTCCGTCTGTGGATGATAAGCACTACTCAACCGCAAGGAGACTTTCATTATCTTGAAAATTTCTTGGAACAAATGACTTGTGAATATTCGGTCACGATCCGTCACAATAGCAATTGGCATTCCATGCAATTTAAATATGTTATCCATGAAAGCTTGCACTACTAGCTCCACTGAATATGGGTGAGATAAAGGTATGAAATGTGCATATTTAGTGAATCTATCAACAACCACCAATATAACTTCTTTACCTTTTGACTTGGGTAGACCCTCAATAAAGTCCATACTAATATGAGTCCATGCCATGTCGGGAATTTCCAAAGGGTTCAACAGTCCCGGAATGTGAATATTTTCAGCCTTAGTGACTTGGCAAACTGGGCATTCCATAATTAGTTTTTCCACCTCTTTCTTTAACCTTGTACAATAAAACAATTTTTTTACCCTGTGGTAAGTTGCTCTTCTCCCAGAGTGTCCTCCTATAGAAGAAGAATGGAAGGACTCCAAGATTTTGGCTCTACTCTCATTTCCAATACCCACATATATTCGGCCCTTGTACCTGACTACACCAGATTCCATTGCATATTGGTTTTCAGCCCCACCTTGAAACTGACCATCCACCCACAATTTCTCATACAAAGGGTCATTGTGATAACTACCCTTCACATCCTCAACCCAATTTGGTGTGACAGTAACAATAGCTTGACAATTTTCTTCGCCATCTGTAACACTAGTATCTCTTCTAGATAAAGCATCCGCGGCCACATTTTCTTTTCCTTTCTTATACTCCACCTTATAATCAAACTCCAGTAATTTAAGAAGCAATTTGTGTTGTATTCCCTCCACTAACCTTTGGGAGGTAATGAATTTAAGGCTCTTTTGGTCTGCCCTTATCACCAATGGGTTGCCCAACAAATAGTGTCTCCATTTTCTTAAAGCTACTAATATAGCCATAGCCTCCTTCTCATAAATGGATAGGGCTGCTGCTCTTGCCCCAAGTGTTTTGCTATAGTACGCAATGGGCCTACCCCCTTGCATCAAAACTGCACCCAATCCAGTGCCACAAGCATCTGTTTCCAACACAAAAGGTTTGGAGAAGTTTGGTAGTGCGAGGACCGGGCAGGTGGTCATAGCTTTTTTAAGAGTATCAAATGCTATAGCCCGAGCTTCTTCCCACTTAAACGAATCTTTCTTCAAGATGTCAAATAGCGGTCGACAGATCATCCCATACCCTCTTACAAATCTCCTATAGTATCCTGTCAACCCCAAAAATCCCTTCAACTTGGTAACTAAATTTGGAACTGGGCAATTCATCACATATGCTATTTTTCTTGGATCTGTAGCCACTCCTGATCCACTGATCACATAACCCAAATAACCGACTTCGGATAATGCAAAAGAGCACTTACTCCCTCTAGCACTTAAATGATTTTGCCTCAATAGTTGCAAAGCTTGCTGTAAGTGGTCCACATGATCTGACAAGTTCTTACTATATATCAATATATCATCAAAGAATACAAGAATGTATTTCCTCAACTGCTTACTGAATATCTGGTTCATGAGGGATTGAAAAGTGGCCGGGGCATTGGTTAACCCAAAAGGCATAACGGTGTACTCATAATGGCCTAAATGAGTCCTGAAGGCGGTCTTATGAATATCCTCTTCCCTCATTCTGATTTGATGATACCCCGATCTCAAATCCAACTTAGAGAATACATGTGCCCCGTGTAATTCATCTAATAAGTCTTCAATGATCGGCATTAGAAATTTGTTTTTGATGGTCATTGAATTGAGTTGTCGATAATCTACACACAATCTCCAAGAACCATCCTTTTTCCTAACCATAATAGCCGGAGAAGAGTATGGACTCACACTTGTTCTGATTTCTTCAGACTGTAGCAATTGTCTTATGATACTTTCCATAGCATCCTTCTGGTGATATGGGATTCTATAAGGTCTGATATTAGGAGGGTCCATGTTACCCTTTAATGGTATACTGTGGTCACATTCTCTGTTTGGAGGTAGTCCCCTTGGTTCTTCAAATACATCTGCATATTGTTGTAACAAATTGCATACTTCAGTGGGTAATTCTTCCAGCTCTCGGTTCTCAGATTCTTGTACCCAGTTAATTTGAATCATGCAGCTTAGAACTTCCTTTGTCAATAACTTCTCCAACTTGGTTGCACTCAATAAGCAGTGTTTGCCCGAAATTGTATAATCCTTGAATATTACTGTTCGGCCCCCCTTTGACAGTGATAATTCTCTAGTCTTAAGGTTCAAACCAATAGGGCTGTGGTCATAGATCCAGTCGGCCCCAAGTATAACATCGTAGTTTCTGAGGTTCAATAACTGAAAAGCAGTACTAAATGAATACCCTTGTATGTTGTAAGAAACTTGTTCAGTGACCCCTGCCGTTTGCAGTTCTCCTCCACCAGCCACTGTCACCTTCTGTACCGGTCTGTGCTGCAGTTTACACTCACTCCGGATAGCAAATTCATGATCCATAAAGGTGCTAGAACTCCCACTATCTACTAGTAACACTGCAGGTCTTCCACCAATTACTGTTCTCAAACAAAATGTAGCAGGACCCGGAGCACCACTTGCAGCTTGACCAGAAATCACTAAGAGTTGCTCATTATCCTGTTTCTCTTCTGTCTCCTCTGGACTTCCTGGAGCTGTGATAAAACCTGACTCTCTTGTCAGTTCCTGATCTGAAGGGTTCTCATCTTCTTCCTCCTCCCCTTGCATTAGAATCAAGTGAAGGGCTTTCTTGATCTTGCAGGTCAGATTATGTCCCGGTATCCATGGTTCATTGCAATGCCAACAGGTGCGTTTGTTACTCTCTGGAAGTGGTTTCTTTCTCTTATCATTCCCTTCTATAATCATTCCCCTATTCTGACCGCTTCTGAAATTAACAGGATTCACTTTGTTTCTATTGACTCCTCCAGGAATGCTAGCTCTCCTGGCCTGAACAACTTTCTCCTCCAGTTTGGCAAACCAATAAGCTTCTAATAATCCTTTTGGTTGATGCATGCTCACAGCATATTTGATATCTTCTTTCAGACCTCCAATAAAACAGCTCAAAAGGAATGCTTCTTGAAGATAAGGATGATCTCTCCTCACTAACTCCACGCTTTTTTCAAAATAATCAATATACTTAGTGATGTTACTAACCTGCCTCATGGTTTGCAGCCTCTCCATAGCCTCGTGAGCGCTAGCTTCAGAAAATCGATCAGACAGCATAGAACACAATTGATGCCAGTCCAATACTTGCCATGCTATCCCAAGCCCTTTGAACCATGTATGTGCCTTACTAGTGAGGTGTCCAGTGGCTATGTTAACCCATTGCTCTCTCGGCGTTCCAGCCATCTCGAAAAACTTTCCACATTGTTCTAACCACCCTCCAAGTTCGTCACCAGAGAATAGAGGTATTTCCAATTTGGGCCCTCTAATCACCGCATCAACGTATTGATGTCCACTGATATTATAGTTCTGGTTCACCTCTCCATTAGTGCTTATCACATTTACTCCAGAATGGTATGCATTCAATACTGGGTGATAGTACATCTGAGCTGCATTTGTCGGTTGAGCATTCGGCCCAGACCACGACGTTATCACTGATGTACCTGGTCCCTAATTCATCCCGGTGTATTCTCGGTGGATATGGTGCGAATGTTGCTGCCCTCTCACACCAAAGTTTGTGTCGTTCTCCCGTGATCTACACATGAAGAGGTTGAATCATTTGGAGAAAAAACGGTGAAAGGTTTGGTCTTACCGTATTGGGTTCTAAGAAAAGGTTGCGGTGCCACAGACTTCTTGTTCTGCTCGAAGTTCCAGGATACATTCATTCCCACACCAAAGCGGACCGGTCTTTCCTCCCGATTTCAGCCTGCGCCGCCATCAGAGCCTCAGTTCTTGGCGCTGGCCAAAGCCAACAAAGAAGCTCTTAATCTCGCCACATCGACTTCAACGAATCCAACTCCAAAAGCTTCTCTTGGATCTTAATGATTTACGCCTGTTCTCCATTTCAATCGCCTCTTCTTCATGAGACGAGTGAGATCTGGTTTTGGCCACCATTCCTCCAGATCCGACCAAAGACGAGGATTTTACGGCAAGAAAGTTGTTCACTTGCTCCAACCTTGCTCGAGTAGATCGCAATACCGATAGTGATGCTCGATACCCAATGTCGACCGAGAGTTTCACCACCGACAATAGGTAATCGACAATTTCTGAGGGTAGCTAAACAGATGGGAAAGTATATTAGGTTCTAACAAACTACACTAGAGTCTAATTCTGGGAATCTTGTTATCCTTTCATTCCCAACATAGCCGGGTATATAACCCGGACTTACTCCGAAGTTTTACAAAGAAGAACAAGAAGAAGAGAGTTGAAATTACAAGTTCTGTTAAAAGGAAAATGACAAACAAGTCGACGCCAACAAGATAATTGCGAAAACCATCCCGGGCGTTGGATCTTCTTGATAATCCTCCGGACATCCAGGCCCTCCTTTGACTTAAAGAAACTTCGTCAATAGCGTTGTGAACTGCCGACTTCAGCTATTCTCCTTTGATCGATCGAACCTTCAGTTCTTCAAACCGCTCAACTCGTTATCGACAGCCTCCCTCTCATGATCCGCCTTCCCAACTCGGACGTGCACTCACCCCGCCGCCTTCGCCTCCCGGCCGTCACCCGACACCACGGCGGCATCGACGGTGCTGCCGTGCCGCACGCGAGCTCCCCTGCTCTTCTCGCCTTTCCTTCCCTCTATTACTCCCCTCTGATCTCTCTCTCATCTACAGATGTTAATACCAAACGTCCAAACCCATACCCTAAATCTTAATATTACTGTTGCTCTCTGATTTATGTCCAATTGGGGATGATTTCTATTCAATTGGAGTTCTCTAATAGCTAATATGATACAAACTGTGATTAGTTTTATTTTGATGGTGAGACATTGTGGTTCCCTTGTGCATATGTATGGCTACTTGATCTGGACAGAGAAGAGGGAAATAGAGCGTGCACCTTCTGATGGTTGTTGCTGTTCGATCACCGTCGCGTGCACGCGCTCCCTCCAATTTTTCCTTCGTTTCTACCTTCTAAGGTTGCTGCTGCTCTTCCTTTCGTTTCCCCTGTGCTCCCTCTACTACTCCTCTGTTACTCCTCGTCTTCCCCTGTTCGCTCCTCATCTTCCTTGTTGAAATGGCTTGGTGTATGGAGATGGATGGAGAGGTGCAATCTCTGGTACTGGTGAAATCGTGAGCAAGAGCATTAACTTCGCTTTATTTGCTCCATGCGAGCCTTGTCTGGAATTTAATGAACTGCTTAAAGAGGTTGTCCTGCTCCTGCAGCAATGCACTACTGTAGGAGACATAGCTAATGCATTTCTACACATCAAACCTTCAATCCTTTGTGTATTGTTGCTACCTATAGGTTCCGATTGAATTTAGACTCCGTTTCAATTTGATAATATTTGAACAGTTTTGCTAGTTTTAAGTTGTCTAAAATTTTCTTAAGTTTAAATCACTTGTTGTGACTATTGGATTTGTGTAGAGATTGGTATGTTATATGATTGGATATTGATTCAATGGATGAAAAAGGTGACTTATACTTAAGAAATTTTCAGGCAACTTATAGATAGACAATCCCATATTTGAAAGAATTAGATGCAAATTGTATTCTTGGGTGTCAAAGATTGGTTATCTTATATGAGCCATTTTACTTACAAATTTTGTAGCCATATACGATATACGATGTAAGTAGGCTGTATCAAAAGCAGAGATCCACAGTAGCACATAGTTAAGTCTGTGGGGCTGATGGCAAACCCTGTGTAGTACCACAGTGGTAGTGGTACTGTATAAACAGTGGAGGAAAGCAATGTAAGGAAAAACACTGCAGAGACAACAGACAACTGTAGTACTTTGATCTGAATAGTTATTTTTTTTTTCATAGAACGGCTGAAAAACAGAAAAAAATTTCCCTAAATGACACTGTTTCGATGTGTAATTACAAGAATGACTCTTTTCGTGCGGTATTTGCAAATTTAGGACAGCGTCCGTACGGCCATCGTACGAACGAGCCGACACACGCTCAATGCCGCGGAGCCACCGTGCGTTGGCACCTCGTCCGCGACCGCCACCGTGCGGGCGAGCCTCACGAGCCGACATGTGCTCAATGCCACATGGCCACCGTGGGTTGGCACCTCTGTGCGGCACCATGCGTTCGCACCTCATCCGCACCCTCACGAGCCGACGCGTGCACCTCGTCCACACGGTGTCGGTGCGGACGAGCCTTGCCGCCCAAATTTTTTACTGGAATGGAATCAATTCAATATATTATTAAAGAGTGGCAGTGTGGACGATGGACACTACTGAACTATGGTTCGATGCTGACGTGGACACCAAGGACAAGCAATGACATTTTAGTTGGATACCACTTGTCATGTGTCGCACGGTAGCAATGCGGACGATGCTCTTATGCACGGGGGCGGTGTGGCATTGCACACGTGTCGGCTCGTGAGGCTCGTCCGCATGGTGGCGGTGCGGTATTGTGCATGTGTCGGCTTGTGAGGCTCATCCGCACAGTCATCGTACGAACGAGATGCCGAATTTGCAAATTCCGCATGTGAAGAGCCACTCTTGCAATTACACCTCGAAACAAATGTCATTTAGGCAAAAAAAAAATTGAAAAACATGCTAAGGGAGAGGCACTGTTCTCCCTCTGCCTTTCTGCCTTCACGGCAGAAAGAAATGTTGCAGCATTATTGAATTGCCACTGACAAATTACCTTGCAAGGTACGTGTCTGTACGAGTGTTGTAGCACTGAAAAATGGAGAGAGAGAGAGAGAGAGAGAGGGGTTGCTATCACAAGATTGAATTATAACTCCTTGGAAAAAATAAATTGAATCAGCTAAGCCCTTACTGTGAAATAAGTTTGTTTTTACTCTCACAAATATGTGTCAAATAAAGAGGAGAGACTGAGCAGGACTCCAAATAACTGCAATCGTGGCGGCAATTTTCTCTTAAGAGGTGGTCTGACAGCCCTGGCATATAAAACAGGATGTGAGCACTATTAGAACATCAGTCAGGCCATTGGGCCTTCAGATTCTCCAACTACAGGCCTAGGAAGCTGGGAGGCCAAATTTAAACCAGCTTATATATTTTTATCCACTGAATAGTGTACTCCTTTCCTCTGCACTTCTCCCTCTGGGATCCAAAGTAATTATGCAAACAAAGCTACTATTGAAGTGTGTGTTTTTTTTCTATGTAATCATAGTGCTACTGTCTAAATGATGGTATTCCTAAACAAAAACACACGGAAAGAAACAATTTTTGTAGTCTATGACAATCACACGGGAAGACACAAGCACAAAGGTTCCTTGCATTATTACGATATTCTACGACGGAAGTGGGAAATACTCTCGTGTGTCAAACGTACGTTCATATCAAGATATATTAAGCAACCACATATAACCACAGTACTCAAGAATCCCTAGAACCAGTTTGTTCCATACGCTAAGAAAAACGTTGCTGAATTAAACTGCATATAACTAACTCATTGATCCGGATCACAACATCAACAAAGATATGATAGAGCAAATATAACTAATTTACTCATTGAACAGTTTGATCAAACTAATTGATCCGGATCACAACATCTGAAACAATGCACAGGTCAGTTTAAATCATCCAACATAACTATTGAACAGTTTGATCAAATCTGCTGCATGTTGTCATCCAACAACTAGTTTCACAACTTAGTCGTCCATCCTCGCTTTCGTGTGCCCTACTGTGAGAACTCATGGAATTTTGCAATACTGGATGGCAAACAATTCGGCTTGTAGCAGTAGACAACGACAACTATTGCCATAGAATGTTCAGAGGCGGTCAGAATGCAAACCTCGACCACGATATTGGACCATCTCGATCAAAAAAATTATTGGACTCAATGTACCAGGTAAGGCTTCTGAAACCGGCAGAGTTTATATGATCCATAGCATGGTTTGGTCTACCAGCGATTTTCAGCTGAAAATCGGCAAAATCGGTGTTACCACCCCCTAAGACTTCAAAACGGCCAAAATCGGCCTAAAGAAAATGAGATGGTGTTATCGCAAAACAGTCTTACGCGCGTCTGTTGGTGTTGTTTTTGCAAAACTGTCTTACGCACAGGGTGTTTCTGTGTCAGGCCCAGATTTTCTAATCTCGATTCCTCTGTGAAAACACTGTGCTATTCCCTGTATCAGTAGATAGCACTCACAGGCACATTGCTGAATCATTTCATACAAGACATAATTTAAACCAAACCATTCATTAATTTAACACATCAGAATTTACATAGACCGCATCGGATCAGGTTTTACAATAAGGGCCGAACAGGCCAAAGATTATATTACAAAAGTAGCAGAAGCGATAACATAAGTAAAAGGGGTAGAGCACATCTCTCCGCAGACAAGCGATTCGCGAAACCCGTGTGCGCCTGATATTACCCAAGGATCTGGATAATATTGGATGCACGCAAGCACCGACGGAGTCAACTAGACTGGGGCGAGACTAGAACAGCTAAAGACTAAACTAAGCTTCATCATCTCCTAGGCCTCCAACTTCTGGATCCTCATAATAGTCGTAATCTCCAGGATTTCCTGCTTCTGAGGATTTCCTGCTCCATGAGCACAACTTCCGTGCTCGCGAGCCAATACACACAATGCAATAATATACATGCAAGGCTTAACAAGGATGACTCAGGTTCTTTTATTTGCTAAAGCAATATTTTCAATTATCATAATTACAAATTTCTATCACTTAGAATTTTTAACCAAATTGCATTTTATAAAAGAGAGTAATTGTGCAATATTTATAACAGCAGAGGCTACCACCACCTTATGCTTATTTGATTGGAGCTACCTCCATTTATTAACACCACTGAGTTCGAAAACCCAGGAAAATCCAATCTCAGGACTAGGTGAGCCCACCACATTTTTCATTTCCACCCACAAAGGTTTTTTTAAATAGATCTAACTCTAGTTAAGTTCCCATATCTGCCTTTGACCGTAGACACGACTGTTTAAACAGTTTAGACTCTGCAGAGGTTGTACACTGTACCCACAAGGTATAGTCAACTCGTAGCCCCACACGATTCCTTAGTCATGTGGTCGAGAGACCGTCACAGTAACCTTTCGAAGTATCTCGCCCCTTCCGTCATCTCACCCCATATAGGCTTACCCCATTTGCGGTGGGTACCATAAATTGTGCGGGATGTTTACCACCACGATAGGCGTAGCTGGCAACTTGACCCTTCCTTAGTGTCCCATTCAAGCTGGATCGTATCCACTACTTGCACAATCCCATCTCCTCTCAAGCGAGATGACTTTCAGGGTTCAACAAATTTACTAAGCCAAGTTGCACTTTGCAGACTTGTAGTTGTACTTTTTTACACGGAAGGTCATGACAAGATTAAGTCCTTAGGGTTACCTAGGCGGTTCATTCCATATACCATTATTCCTTGGGCTACATTAGCACCCATCATCATACCATCCGTCCAAATAGTAACAACAATTATTAGGGTTTTTGAGGAGTAAAATATATCAACTCAACCATCTCAGTTATTTCCCCACAATGACTGCCCAAAACCACTTTCATGTTTAAAGGGTGATGATTAGGACATTTAATGTCCTGGTACTTAGCAAGACTAGCATGTCACTTAAGTACAACCTATAACTAGTAAGTACCATATAGTTACTAGGGTGACATGGAATAATAGATTCAATTGTCAAAGGATGGTATTATAATTAATTAATCATCAAATGGGTATTTAACGACCTTAAGCTTTAATATACATTTGATTAAAGAATTAAAGCATGCAATTTTTGGTAATTTAAAGGAATATAATTTGCAAAAAATGTAGGATCAATATGATCAAAGAATTGACTCACCTTGGTTATAGGTAAGAGGATCTTGGTACTCTTGTGCTTGATCAAGTTGGAGATCTCCTGCTTCTTCGAATCCTAATCAGATGAACGTACCGGAAAAAGGGCACAAATAAGCAAAGAGAGCAAATAAATACTAAAATAATAACAAATGAACTCCAAATTAAATAAGACCTATGCCATTAGCAAGATCTTGAATTTCTAAAATTTTAGAAACAAATTTCATAATTTTTGGAGTTATAACGGAGGAGAACGGAGCTTCCGAAGTTTGATTTTTACAAGAAATGATGGAACAAATCTGAAATTGCACTATTTTAGATTTCACTGTTCTGCCATTTCACCAAAATGCCATTGAGGGCATGACAGGGTGGGACCCAACTGGGAGGGAGACAAGGAGAGAGAGAAGGGGGTGGGAGTATGACATTGGGGGCCCCATGTGTCATAGAGAGAGAGGGAGATAAAGAGAGAGCTCCACAGGGAGAACAGTAGGCAGGGGAGGTGCTCGGGCGGCACTGGGCACGGTGGTGATGTCGTCGAGCGGCGGAGTAGGGAGACCGTCTAGGGGGCGAAACGGGTTCCCGTGAGGGTGGTGGCCCTACGGGCGGTGGTGGTGGTGCCGGAAAGGCAAAAGGGCGGCGGCAAAGACAGGGTGGTGGTGTGTGGTGGCACCGGCGGCGAGGTGGCGGGAGGAGGGCGGGCTGAACGAGCCGCACGCGTCACGGGATGACGCGAGTCGCGGGAGACTTGAGGCGGCCCGAGGCGGTCAGGCAGACGGCAGACGTGGAGGAAGATGGGCCACGATGGCGACGCTTCTCGGCGGCGGGGAGGATAGGGGAAGGTGGGGGATGGCTTGGGGGCCTCAGGAGGCGCGCCATGACGGGGTCTCCTGGGGCGAGGCTCACCGGAGTGGGCATTTTGCCGGAGGGCTGCACCAAAACAAAATGGGAGCGGCGGCGGTTCTTGGTAGCACTTACCGAAGAGGGAGGAGGAGGAGGGAGGTGGGAGGAGGGAGGGCAAGATGTCATACAACCGGATGGCTTACCTGATGGTGAACAGGAAAGGCAGCTTTGCCAGCCGAACGCCCAGATCAGTAAGCGAAGGAGGAAACCAGTGGATCGCTATCCAACTGCCGAATGGGTTACTTGAGTGTTGCGTGGAGTGCGGAAGGCTATTCTGAGGCCCACCTGCCAGTTCCAAAGGGATGATGTTACTTATTGGTAGTGAGGAAGTTGTTTTACATTTTATGCTAAATGTAAAGACTGAAACAGATTCTGAACCTTTCCCCTCCTGTTCTTCTATTCCCCGTCTAGTTCTTCCCTTTCCCTTCCTCATAAACACTTGTATCTTCGTTTTGTGATATATATATATCCATACCAATCCAAGAGGGACATAACAAATTGGTATTAGAGCCGATCCGAATCCTGGATTACCCAAGGTATCAAACGCGTGCTCAAGTTCATTCCCGGAGATGGAGCAGCAAATCGCAGAGTTAACTTGGGTCATCTTGGCCCAAAGTGATTCGATAAAGGCACTTCAAGACCGGAGTGAGGCGATCCACGCGTCAGTGGAAGAGATTAAACCCGTTGTGCTTGATCTGCAGACATGGAAGCCCGAAATGGAATCTTCCGTGGAAGGGGTTCGAGTTGAGATGGGAGAATTGAAATCGCAGGTTGTCCAGATGGCTCGTAACCTGATTTTGACGCTGAAGCCAAGGGATCTGCCGCCGATCCTCCCTTTGCCAGAGGTCAAGTTGGATCCTGGACTAGGAGTGAACAAGTTGATACCGACCGATCGGGAACTAAATCTGGGAACGGTCGGCCAAGGAGACGGGAATCCTGTTCGGGGCAAAACCAGTGGGGCACGAGGTTTGTCAGTGCCACCTTCGAACCGGGGTATGTATGACCGCTTTAATGCAAGTAATTTCGATGGTGATCCTAGAGGGACCAACTGTAGGGATTCCAGCATGTTTCATTATCCTTATCCTCATCCACCGAAACTGGATTTCCCATCGTTTGACAGGGAGAACCCCAAGGCTTGGCAATTGAAATGTGAGAATTATTTTCTGATTTGTTCCACTCAACCGGAGTTTATGATTGGCATAGCAACGATGTATTTCATGGGAGGTGCGCTGTTATGGCTGCAAGCCTCCAGAGCTCACTCTGAATTTGTCACCTGGGAGGCCTTTGCAGAGGCAGTATGCAGTAGATTTGGAAAGGAGGAGTTTCAGCAATTGGTTCGACAGTTTAATCATCTTCGGCAAAACACCTCAGTGGCAGATTATGTAGGGAAGTTCAATGATCTTATGCACAACTTATTGGCACACCATGCTTCTTGGAGTCCAGTTTTCTTTGTTACCCAGTTTGTGGATGGGCTGAGGAGCGACATCAAATCGGCGGTAGTGCTACATAGACTGCCTAACTTGGACACCGCGGTGGCTCTCGCCTGCTTGCAAGAGGAAATACTGGAGACCTCAAGGAAGGACTCTCACAGGGGGGCTACTCCTCTAGTATACACCCCAGCATGCGTACGACATTACCTCTTCCGCTTCCACCGGGAAGAGGAGCACCAGCTACAAGCAATCGCTCGGAAGACCGCAGAGGGCACGAAGGAACCAGAAGCACTGCGTTTGATGACAAATTGGGGGCCCTGAGAGCTTATCGCCGTGCTAAAGGGCTATGCCATACGTGCGGAGAGCGTTGGTCGCGGGAGCACAAATGCGCTTCCACCGTTCAGTTACATGTTGTAGAGGAGCTCTGGGATATGATAACGGTGGATGACAATGAATCTCAGAAGAATGAGGAGGAAAACTCTCAACCCGAAGCCGATCTGCTGTCCCTCTCACAAGAAGCAGCTACAGGTGCTGAAAATTTCAGGACGTTCAGATTGCAAAGCATCATACAAGAGCAGCCTGTAATAGCATTGGTGGATTCGGGAAGTTCATATTGCTTTATCAGCGAAGAGTTGGCTCAGCGATTGAATGGTGCTCAAATGTCGAAGAAACCAGTGCAGGTGCGTGTAGCAAATGGAAGCGTAATGAAGAGTTCACAAGAGTTCCCTCAGTGTTCATGGCAAGTACAGGGACATATTTTTTCTACCACATTCCGAATACTACTGCTGAGCTCTTATGATCTTATTCTTGGGGTGGACTGGTTAGAGCAAAACAGCCCGATGAATATTCACTGGTTAAAAAAGACATTGTCATTTTGGCACGATGGTCACTATGTGTGTTTACATGGTACTAAACCGGGGTGGTCTCAATGCTGTCTAGTATGGCAGCAATCACCCAATGCTTCGGTCGAGCAGCAACAAACAACCTTGATGTGTTCCATAGAGTCAGTAAAGGAGGTAGAAGTTGAAATACCCTCAGCTATATTGCAGCTACTGAAGGAGTATGATCATCTCTTTGAGGAACCTAAAGGGTTGCCACCACAAAGGATTTTCGATCATAACATACCACTGCTGTCAGGCATCAAACTAGTGAATCTTAGGCCATACCGATACACTCCAGCACAGAAAGATGAGATTGAGAAACAAGTGGATGAGATGTTAGCACAGGGGATAATTAAACCTAGTTCCAATCCGTTTTCATCTCCAGTCCTATTGGTTCAGAAGAAGGACAAATCTTGGCGCTTTTGTGTGGATTACCGACACTTGAATGCGGCCACGGTCAAGAATAGATATCCGCTACCTATCATCGATGAGCTACTAGATGAGCTAACAGGCGCACAATGGTTCACTAGCCTGGACCTTAGAGCGGGTTATCATCAGATTCATATGAATCCAGCGGAGGAACACAAAACGGCATTTAAAACACACCACGGACACTTTGAATTCAGGGTTATGTCCTACGGTCTGACCAGCGCATGCACCCGCAACGTTTCAAGGACTAATGAACACCATTTTGCAACCATACCTGCGCAAGGGAGTTCTTGTTTTTATAGATGACATTTTAGTATACATCCAGACCTCTTCAGTCATGTGGAAATCCTTGGGAAGGTATTTGCAATCCTAGAGAAACACCAGCTGAAGCTAAAAAGATCCAAGTGCTCTTTCGCAAAGCAACAGTTGACATATCTCGGGCACATCATCAGTAAATTAGGGGTTGCCGCTGATCATAAGAATATAGAAGCGGTACGGAATTGGACGAGCCCAAGGAATGTCAAGGAAGTTAGGGGTTTTTTTGGGGCTTGTCGGATATTATCGGAAGTTTGTACGTAATGTTGGCTTAATTAGCCGGCCTCTTACCGAGCTGCTAAAGAAACATGCAATTTTCCTATGGACCATTGAACAGGATGAAGCATTTCAGGCACTTAAAAGTGCACTAATCTCGGCACCAGTGTAAAATCCTGCCTATTTGGAAGCCAAGATGTCACCTAAAACATCTAACATACAACCATAATACGGAAGAATTTGAATAATATCATCTAATGACATAAAGAGATCACTATTTAATAGAACCATGGCATGAAAATAGTCTGAATTCAAGCAAGTAAATCAAAGGGTGATCGAAGATCACAAGCAATACTTAATCAACCATAACATAGAGAGGGTTATCAACCACATCTAAATTTATTTATTACAGTTCATCAATTAATGAATGAAGGCTAGAACCAAGTCCTATTATTGAATTGAAATATGGTGAAGTGAACAAATAGTGCATGTCTACTCCTTCCCAATAGAGCCATCATCAACGTTCACCTAAAATAAACAAACAAAGCAAGAATGAGTCCGAGACTCAACAAGTACAGTGAATAATTGAACATACAACAATTATGAACAAGGCAACATCTTTTAAGAATATGAACATAACATCGAATGAATATATGAATGAATGAAATGAATGGATTGAATGAAAGGAATAGGACTCGCACACGTGCTTATACGGTATAGCTAGTGACACACCCGCCGGTGTTCACTCTAAGCCCGCATTTAACAAAATACGGAGATCCAAGTCCCGTATGAAGAACGTTTCATACGGGTGTCCAAATCTGCCCACATTGGAATGGTGGGTCTTACGTGCCCATACTGGAATTGATGGGTCTTATAATCCACTCCCGTGGAAGGAACATTAAAATGGATGCATGTATTGAAATATGAATTATGAAAGACGTCATGTCTACACAGGGAATTAACACATAAGAAAGGAACATAATCTTTAAATATTCTCATGGATCACAGAAAATCACAATACGAACATCAAGCATCCAGCATTCACTAATCATAAGAACATGAAAGTACTTGTCTTTCGTGTTGCGACGCGTTAGTAGGCAATGAAGATGCTTCTAAACCCGAAGCCTCTCCGCCTACACAAGTAAGTACTCGAAATAAGAACAACATGGTATAGGACACTACCAGTAACGTTCTACAACACCTTCCCAAACACCCAAGAAATCGCCATAATCCCTATTCTGAAAACAGGCAACACAACCACAGAATCGAATCTGGACAGCAGAACGGAAATAACCATAACTATTGACCTAGGACTCGGAACGAGGTGAGCCTAATTCCTAACGAAACTTAACGAATATATCTACAACATTCTAGTTGGCGACATAACCCAATTCGGCCAAAAACAAATGCTAACAGGTAGTTGAACTTAAAAGACAGATTCTGTCCAGACGAATCGGACAGCAGTAAAGAATAGATCACAACTTTTGATCTACAACTCCGATTAGGGCGTTCTTTATCATTCTGGAAAGTTTATGAAATTTTATAAAACAATCTAGTTGGGTGGAAACCCTGAATTTGCCTCTAACATAAACATAACTTAAAAGACAAATTAACAGATCAATCTCGTCAGAATTCTGGGCAGCAAGATTGAAACTATCATAACTTTTGATCCGTATGTTGGAATTAGGTGTTCTTGACGGACACAGAAAGCTAAAAACATTATCTAACTATCTCTAGGAGATGGACATCTCGAATTCTGTCTCTAAGAATCCGAAATCGACCACGCAAGGTACTGGACAGAATTGAACGTCTACTGGCAGCAAAACGATCCAACCCAAATCATCGAATTCGCCTCTAATCAACAACAAACAGCGGGGAAAACACTTAGTTACCCTTGTAGACCCGCGAGAAGACGATGATCAAGCCTCTTCTTCTCCTCTCTTCCTCTTCTTTTCTCCTTGGCCGGCGGCACCCGAAGGGTTCTTCTCCCTCCCTCCTTCTTCTTCTTCTTGGACAGCAGCAAGGGAGGGGGTGGCTACTATAGCGGTGGTGCTACTGTAGCAGGCGGTGCAGTACTGTAGCTACAGTAGCCCTAGGGTTTTGGCTACCCCTAATGGGCCAAGGCTATGGGCCTTTGGCCCAAGATTTAATCCTCCTTCAAGAGAAATTTTGAAATCCCTTTTTAATTCCTGATAAAATAGTTGAAATTCAAATATTGTTCTAAAGATTGAACAGGGTATTACAACCGGTCCTGGCGTTGCCTGATTTCGGGAAACCATTTGAAATTGAGACCGACGCCTCAGAAAAAGGGATCGGGGCAGTCTTAATGCAAGAAGGACATCCGATTGCATATTTGAGCAAGACTTTGGGACCCCGTACTTAAGGCCTATCAACTTACGAAAAGGAAAGCTTGGCTATCATACTCAGTGTAGAACATTGGAGACCGTACTTACAACAAGCAAAATTTGTTATTCGTACAGACCAGCGCAACTTGGTTCACCTGGATGACCAAAGGTTAACTACTCCCTGGCAGCACAAGGCTATGACTAAACTAATGGGACTCCAATATAGAGTGGTACACAAAAGGGGGTAGAAAACAAAGCGGCCGATGCATTGTCCAGAAAAGGGTCTGATCAGGATGCACAAGTATTGGCTATATCCACCTGTATACCAACTTGGTTGCAAGAAATAGCTGAAGGGTACAAGTAAGATAACCAAACCAGTAAAGTGCTATCCGAATTGAGTGTTAGCAACTCCTCACACCCGAAATTCAGATTAACAGAGGGAATCTTGAGATATGCTGGCAGAATTTGGGTCGGAAACAACACCAATATTCAGCAGAAAGTTTTGCAGTCATTTCATTCCAGTGCAATTGGGGGGCATTCTGGTTGTCAGGTTACCTATCAGAAGATCAAGAAGCTTTTTGCATGGCCCGGATTGAAGAAGGATGTCCAATCCTTTGTGGCGGCTTGTTCGGTTTGCAAGCAGGCAAAGTCAGAGCATGTGAAATACCTGGTTTGCTTCAACCTCTTCCGTTTGAACATGCATGGCAAATAATCTCTATGGACTTCATCGAGGGCTCACCGAAACCGCATCATACAATAGCATCATGGTGGTTGTGGATAAATTCTCCAAGTATGCCCATTTTATGTCATTAGCACATCCATTCACAGCACTGCATGTAGCGCAAGTATTTGTCAGTAATGTATTCAAACTACATGGCCTTCCACAGTCCATCATTTCAGATCGGGACAGGATCTTTACTAGTACCCTCTGGAGAGAGTTGTTCAGATTAGTGAATACCCAATTGCGTATGAGCTCGGCCTATCACCCACAAACCGACGGCCAGACAGAGCGCGTCAATCAATGTTTAGAAACCTACCTTCGCTGTTTTGTGCATGCTTGTCCAACTAAATGGTCGGAGTGGCTACCATTAGCGGAGTTCTGGTACAATACGTCATATCATAGCACCTTGAAGAAATCACCATTTGAGGTGTTATACGGTCACTGTCCGTGACATTTTGGAGTAGTGGATACTTCCTCATGTGCTTCATCAGATTTAACAACCTGGCTCCAAAACAGAGAGCTGATGACTAGATTGCTTCGCCAACATCTCAACCGGGCCAACCAAAGAATGAAGTTGTAGGAAGATCTGAAACGTTCAGAGAGAAGTTTCAACCCCCAGGATTGGGTATATCTGAAATTGCAACCATACGTATAGTCTTCTGTGTCGAGCAGAGCAAATCACAAACTGGCGTTTAAGTATTTCGGCCCTTTCCAAGTGGAGCAGAAAATTGGAGCAGTAGCGTACAAATTGAAGCTACCGAGCACAAGCAAGATTCATCCGATGATCCACGATCTCGGTGAAAAAGGCGCTTAGCTCTGGTGAAGTTTGCGCAGAAGAACCGCCGAGGTCACCACGACGATGTGCCGGATCGGGTGCTAAGCCGCAGATTGCAACAAGCGGGATCTACCTCAGGTACACAGGTACTGGTCCAATGGTCGGGCTCTTCGCCGGCGAGTGCGACCTGGGAAGATCTTGGCGAATTGCGCACTCGATTTCCTAGAGCTCGGCTTGGGGTCAAGCCAGCACTGAAGATGGGGGGGATGTCATACAACCGGATGGCTTACCTGACGGTGAACAGGAAAGGCAGCTTTGCCAGCCGAACGCCCAGATCAGTAAGCGAGGGAGGAAACCAATGGATCGCTATCCAACGACCGAATGGGTTACTTGAGTGTTGCGTGGAGTGCAGAAGGCTATTCTGAGGCCCACCGCCGGCCCAAAGGGTGATGTTACTTATTGGTAGTGAGGAAGTTGTTTTACGCTTTGTCTTTGAATGTAAAGATCGAAGCAGATTTCGAACCTTTCCCTCTGTTCTTCTATTCCCCGTCTAGTTCTTCCCTTTCCTTCCTCATAAACACTTGTATCTTCGTTTTGTGATATACATATCCATACCGATCCAAGAGGGACATAACACAAGAGGAGCACAGGGGGGGGCTCTTATAGGCGCCGGAGGAGGAAGGGAGCTGTTGAAGAGGGGCTGTGCGCGCGCAGTCTCGAGGGCGACATGGGCGTCGCTGGTAAGGACGCGACGGGGCAGAGCGTGCAACGGGGAGATGACGAGGGTGGCAAAGACTTGGATGGCCTGCGTGACGTGGTGAGGCGAAGGCGCTAGCGTCACGAGGATCCCAGGCAAGGATTTGGAGGGTCGGGGTAGACGCAGGACGGGACAACACAGGCGAGTAGGTGCGGGCGGTGGAGGCTCCATGGCGACGCCGGGTAGCGTCGCGGCGTCGGCCTTCGGTGGCAAGCGACGGCGACGAGGCGAGGTGCAGTGGATGCCGAAGTCCACGGGAGTAGGTGGAGTGGTGCAGAGGCGCAGGCAGGTGCATGAGGCGGCAGAGGAGCGGCGTGCGCGACAGAGGGAGGCGTGGGCGCTCGTGGTGGTGGCAGGCGCTAACGGAGGCAGCCGAGAGGGAGTAGGCATGCTGAGCGCACGGGTGCTCGGGAGTGGTAGGAGCGGCACAAGCAGAGCATGTGGCGAAGGCGACTACTTCGGTGCCAGGGGTGGCATGGGCGTGCAGGAAGCACCTGAGTCTTTGTGGGGGAGCTCGTGGTGGCGCATCGCTCAAGGAAGAAGAAAGGAGAAGCAATGGGCGATGGTGGTCAAGAGAGGAGGTTGGCGGAGAGTCTTTGGGGTGGGCCAAGAAGGGAAGAAAGGGCCGGGAGCCGGTCGGTGGGAGGTGGGCTGGGGCAAAAGGGGAAGGGAATTGGCCGAGGGAGCCGGGCGGCCCAAGGAAGGAAAACGGCTTAGGCCATCAACGAAGAGGAAGGCAAAAGGAGAAGGGCCCAAAACTTGAAAAGAGGAATTCAAATTCGAATTTTGCATTCGGAAATTTGTAGAGAGGTTTGAAACACAAACCCGAGCTTAGTTAGAAGCTAGAAGATTTTGGGAAGATAGGGTAATTTAAATTACGTTTTGAAAATCCAAGAACCAAAAGTAACTTACTATTCACCGTTTGAAACATTCTGCCAGATGGATTAAGTGAGTTAGGGGACTGTCACCTGTCTCAATTCGGACCACGCGAGCCATATCCGACGCTTCACGTGGACTTTCACACTTTTACACTGAATTTGCCTTTCACAGAAACAGTTATTGTCCTGTCCGCCTAGATGTACGAGGAGGAATTCTTGAAAGGAAACGAATTAACTAAGCCTCTATGAAAAACAAACGGTAGGTAGGAGATGCCACATTAACCGTATATAAACAGGATGTCAGAAAAGTTACAAAAAAATCACGACTAGAAGAGTAGAAGTTAATGTTTATTTAGACTGCTTTCCATTAGTACTTTGCTAGAACTAGAAGCAGAAGCAAGTCTGTATGCCTTTCTTGTATAGTAGGAGCAGAAGAATAAAGTTCGATATGCTTTTCTTGGTGCCTCCCAGTCACTTGATTAATCATTACTCCTTATAAAGACGAATGTCCTGCAAGCCTATATGGTTGATTACCGTTAATTTTCCTTCAGGTAATCACTAACCAGGTTGTTTTACATCTCGCTAGCTCAATCACTTGAGCATGCCATGCATCATGCATGGTGTCTAATGTAACAATAAATGGTACATGCATATAGTCATATGGGCACAACACCACGAGCCTGACCAAATCATATATTCTTGTTTCAAGACTCATGGTCGTGGCTTTTAGGGTGCTTGGCTACTTTGGTCTGCGATTCTTGTTTCAAGACACTAGTCGAGTTCTGCTCCCCTGTTACTCTAATAAAACAAACACACATACATACATACATACTCGGCAGGAGGGAATATATTTGGACTAAGTACTAACACAGCAGTAGTATAGCACAACATACATATCAGCTTGTTTGATGATACACACATACAAACATAAAGCACACCCAGACGCAAAACAAATGCTTTCGGTGACAGGACATACATACATACATAAACACTAGGATGTAGTATATATCTGCATCTGCGCGCATGCATGCACCCTGCTTTTCAAAAGTAAATACTAAATAAGATGAGGAAATAAATAAGCTAACTTGCTAGCGTGCTAAATTAATTGATTGATCTCAGGTTACCTGCTGCTGCTGCTGCTGCACGGACGTTAATTTTCATCTCCCTTGGGAGGGACACAGAAGACGTAGGCCTCCTCCAAATTGGTGACAACAGAAGCATCGGTGATTCGGATCCGTTTTAGCACGGAATCCCCGAGCCCTTGTCGGGCCATGAGCAACCAGACTAAGGTGATGAGCTCCCCTCCTCGGGCCAGCAACGCCGCGTGCATCTCCGCCCGGGACTTGCCGGCGGCGTAGATGAGGAGCCTTGTCCACAGGTCTGCCATCTCCTCCAGTGTTTCCTTGCCTGGCTCGAGATCGTACTTATTAATTTCCTTATATAAGTCCTCGCTTTTTTCCTGTGTTCTGGATAGCATAGCTACCGCGCTGGTATTGAGCGGCAACATCTCAGGTTGGGTAACAAAAAGGTACATCATGTAGTTGGACAGTTTTCGGCATACCTCCACCACAGCATCACTAGTAGCCGATACCTCCACCACAGCATCACTAGTATACGATACCTCCACCACAGCATCACTAGTAGCCGATGCCTCCACCATACCATCACTAGTATACGATACCTCCACCATACCATCACTAGTAGCCGATGCCTCCACCATAGCATCACTAGTATACGATACCTCCACCGTAGCAACGCTAGTATATTTACTCAAGTGTAGCTGTGTGAACTCATGCAGCACGACAATAGCAGCACCAAAATCCCCGATAAAAAGATCTTGTTGTTCTTCGAGCATTTCGCAAAGGTTTGGCCATTCTCGGGTTCCTTGGAGAATTCATCACATATGCTACTAATCCCTTCAAGACACACTCCATCGCCTTCTCATCCACCTCCACGCACTTCATTGTCAAAACTGCTCTGCGTGATCGCACTATCATCACGACGGTTTTTGTTGAAACCGTCTGTGAAGGCTATTATGTTTTCATCAAAACCGTCAGTGAAGAGCTATTTTCATGAGCGGTTCTTGTTCAGAACCGTCTGTGATGAGTTTTTACAGACGGTTCTTGTTTAGAACCGTCTGTGATAGCCTTTTCTGGGGCAAAAAAAAAACGGCTGCTAAAACTTCAGAGGCCGTTTAGAGGCCCTAAACGACCTTTTTTGGGGTTTTCACTTTTTTGAGACCTCGCGAAGAGAATCTGACCTTCACTTATGGATTTTCGGATTGAGCTTTTCGTTAGCTTTCCAACGAGCCAAAGAACGTCGCAATCGGAGTTCGTATGCAAAAGTTATGATGATTTTACCGAACGGTGCGCGATCTACTATCTATATTTTTGCCCAAACCAAATAACTCAACATGAACTACACACATCACAGTAGCATCACCCACATCACAGTAGCATCAACTCAGTAATCCACATCACAAAGCAAAGGGGGGAGTAGAGAGAGTGAGGTCGTGGGAGGCCGGGGCGACGAAGTGGAGGAGGCCGAAGGCGACGAGGTCGTGGGAGGCAGTGACGACGAGGTCGGGGCGAGGTGGAGGAGGCCGGGGGTGATGGTTCGGATGAGGCCGGGACGAGTTGGAGGAGGCCGCCGGCGACAAGCTCGGCGGAGGCCGGGGCGCAAGGTGTGAGGAGGAGAAATGGCAGAGGAGGAGATGGAGGTATGAGCTGTGAGGAGGAGAGACCGCAGAGGAGGAGATGGAGGTTATATAAAGCGAGTTTCGGCAGCCCGCCCATTATGTTTAAATTTTCGTTTCCCGCCCAACAATCAGAGACGGTTCTTGTTAAGAACCGTCTGTGATAGCACCTATCACAGACGGTTTTTTAATAGAACCGTCTGTGATCATTCACAGACGGTTCTATTAAAGAACCGCTCGTGACCTGAAGCCTCGTGAGCGGCGGTGCGGCGAGAGGATAGCGAGATATCACAAACGGTTCTTAATTAGAACCGTCAGTGATAACTAATTATCGCTGAGCGGTTCTTATTGAGAACCGCTCGCGATTGGTCTGATTATCGCAGACGGTTTGTGAATAGAACCGTCGTGATAATCCTGAGACGTTCTATTAATGAACTGCTCAGGATAGATGACTATCACGACGGTTCTAAAAAATACCATCTGTGATAGTCGGCCTGTGCCACCCGCAGGTTTGAACTGACCCAACACAGACGGTTCCAAAGGAACCGTCTGTGATGGGGCGTCTACTATAGCCTGTTTTGTAGTAGTGTAGTATGATACACACATAAGGATTTCAGGTATTCAAAGCCCGGGGTCCGACAGTATAAGTGTCTCCTAGTCTTATTAATGTCTACTCCATCCATTAAAATGATGTTAAAAGGAACCAGAACGTTCATTCTTGTGGGCTAGGGATTACCATGTTAATCGAAATAAAAATAAAAGGAGCTACACAGTTATAGGTTATAGAGACTACTATGGAAAGCTTATAGTCTAGTGTAAAATAATAATAACTTTCCCATGAAGTCATGATTGAATATTACATTTCTAAGGCCCATACGACGTATTAGGCCCAAATTGATCCTTTTAAAAAAAAATATTATCATTCAATTACGTTTCCTCAAGATATGTTCTTTATTTAAAATTTTATCGTTATTTTAAATGTTCATCCTAAATAGCTATAGTTCGCAAATATTATATGATAGATGTTCTAGAACAACTAAAAAGTTGTATTATTTGATACCGCCAAATTTGTACTAATTCTAGCCACGCTGACCACCCTGCTAGTTTACTATTATCTGACCTTGCAAACATTGTTGCAAAGGCAAATGGGTGCATGCTCTTTCTAAAAATTTTAACTGATAAGAAACTCGTAAGGATATACTATCGGGTGTGAGGCCCATAAATAATATCAAAAGATCAATATTAAAACGTCGAAGGATCTAATATATGATTATGGAAAACAAAATGACAGATCAATAAACGTAAGACAAGTAGTGGAATATGGTAGTGGAATATGGTTGGATACTTGTAACAATATCGATATGCTGACCTTGATAAGCTAGCTAGCCTGTACGTACCGTCCCCATGTGTTGCCTCCTTCCCTGGATGGCATGGATGAAAAATGACTTGTACATCGTTAGGTTTTCTTAGAATGTGACAGTATTGTAACGATTTACGATAATTTGTTCTTTCGTCCAATGTATCAAAATATTCTACAAAGTTAAAAAATATGCCGCTCGAGAAGTTAATACTTATTCATTGTTGTTTATCGGCTACAACAAAGGCGAGTCTAGAGTAGCACAGCGATGAATTCAGGAGTGCAATCAAGAAAATGAGATTAATCAATCCAAAAAAACTGGCACATACCTTAGATTAATCAACTACTTTCAGACAACAGGATTGCGGTGGTCTGCGGAATGTGTCGCCTCTACAGACGCTTAGAGATAGTTGTAAGAGGATTTGTTCCTTGTTGCAAGAGCTGCAGGCTAGTAAACAAGTGCTCTTTCTAGACTAAGCATATCATGCTTTATACATTTCTTGCAAGATGAGCAACATTAATTAAAGAGTCGCTTTTGTTGGATCTTCAACCGCCATGATTCTTTCCTTGTGCTAACTTATTGATTGCCCTGATATATAGAACATGGCACAGTGAACTGGAATTGTTTGTTTGCAAGGCCTGGGCTCGTGGAAAAAGTAATGCTCATGAATGAATCTTTCAGTTGCCTGCTCACTTGCTCCTTGTAAAACGATCCATGTCCTGATTATTTTACACTGACCAGTATATATAGACCATGGCGGATTGGCGGGCAACAAAAAGCACCTGCTGCCGGAGCATCGATCCACGCCGACAATGGCAAACCCAAGATCATTTCGGTGCCATTGTTGGACCAGTATAGATCACGGCAACAGAAGCCATGGCATGTGAGAAAGCTAATGACGATGCATTCGATGCCCTCCGATCGACCACACGCAAGTCCAGCCATGGTGACACCATATGAACAATCATAAGGACTGCACAAACTTCCAGAAAAAAAAAGCAAAGGCTCTCTAGTGAGTAGTTAAAGCATCGGTTATGTTATGAAGAAAATTAACGAGTGTTCTTTACGGGCATATATAACGTCCTTTGATGCTTTTTCTTGCGAGAAGAGTAAAGAGCTAGATGGCTGCTTTCCATGTACCTTGCATCCCCTGTTAAGAAAAGCATCTGTTGCAGAGTCCAGAGTTATCACGCCGAAGACTTCAGAGTTAAGTTGAAGATTCAGAGATAAGATGTCATTGCTGTTTATCTGTAAACAACAGTATATATTAATTGTCGTTACCGTAGCGCGCAAGAGAAAGAGTTTTGTTTTGACAGAACTGATATCTGCAAATGGAACTTATCTCTACGCTTGATTGTAACTGATTTATCACATCTCTTGTAATCCAGAAGACGTAGGCCTCCTCCAAATTGGTGCCAACAGAAGCATTGGTGATTCGGATCCGTTTTAGCACGGAATCCCCGAGCCCTTGTTGGGCCATGAGCAGCCAGACAAAGGTGATGAGCTCCCCTCCTCGGGCCAGCAACGCCGCGTGCATCTCCGCCCGGGATTTGCCGGCGGCGTAGATGAGGAGCCTTGTCCACAGGTCTGCCATCTCCTCCAGTGTTTCCTTGCCTGGCTCGAGATCGTACTCATTAATTTCATTATTTAAGTCCTCGCTTAGTTCCTGTGTTCTGGATAGCATAGCTACCGCGCTGGCATTGAGCGGCAACATCTCAGGGTGGGTAAGAAAAAGGTACATCATGTAGTTGGACAGTTTCCGGCATACCTCCACCATACCATCACTAGTAACCAATGGTGAACTCATGCAGCACAACAATAGCAGCACCAAAATCCCGATAAAAGATCTTGTTGTTCTTTGAGCAATCCGAAGTTTTGGCCATTCTCGGCGTTTCTTGAGCGGAATTCAGCACATACGCAACTAATCCCTTCAAGATACACTCCATCGCTTCTCGTCCACCTCCACGTACTCGCAGTCTAACAGCTTGCTCATCCAAAATATGTTTTCCTTTTCAGCTCCGAGTAAATTCACCAACCTTCTGGCCACGGTCATCACTTGTTGATTGTATGTCCTTGCTTGCTGGTCGCTGCCAGTATACCAGCTCAACAGGTCGTACTGCCCCATCGAATTTGACCACCGTGGTTTTTTCTCCGGCCATCCAATGTCACTGGAAAAAAGAAACCAGGACAGGCGGGCGAGCCTGTCGTACTTCCGAGCCTTTAACCACGTCCAAGTCCATGGTGACATTATGAAAATAAACATTGCACAAAGATCCAGGAAGAGGGCTCCGATAAACAGTGAATAGGTGATTGCAATGTCAACTCTACCATACATTCGTTTGTCGCTTGCAAGGAAGAGCGCAAAAGCAACCACCGCAGATATCTGAGAGATGCATCGGAGTGTGATACCACTCCCTATCCTGTGCAGAAGAGCCTTAGTGTAGAGATCATCGTACATCATGCTAAGCTGAAGCTCCACCACCTTGAACATTCTTTTGTCCAGTCCAGCAGTACTCGACGGGCCATCGGCAAACAAGCTGCGCCCTGCAAAGATATTGAGCACATCTGGCATTGAACACAGACCATCCCAAATAGTAGTTAGCATCCACATGGGCCATGTCCCGCAACCCTGGTTTGTACTGATGTCCAGTCGAGCTCTCGAGACATTTAAAGCTCCCATATTTGAGAGACCATATCCTTTCACCATACTTGATAATTCCAGTAACAAACACAAAGACACCCGAAACTAGAAGCTCTATGCCGTGCCTTCCAATTGACTTCCAGAAAACATACACGGCTAGGACTACTTGCACCACCAAATTCAAGAAATACCTCAACCACAAATTGTTGTCCTCCATGGCGAAAGTAGTAATTGTGTCCTGCCTACCAAGATGGATGAGGAGAAAAGGTGACCAAAAGAAAGCTAGTGGTTTGGCTCTCCTTAATATGTGCCTTACAATGTCGACATCCTCGTGTCGTGAGAGGTAGCCAAGAGCTTAAACTGCTATCCAAATGAAGAAGCTAAGGAATATGTTGGTGTTGTGCCGCCGAAGCCTGCCAGTAAAAAGAGGAACATTTGAAGTATGAAGCTGAGGACCACGAGTAGCTGGATTTCCCACTCCTAAAATAGTTTCACCAAACTCTCCATCGCATAATAGATTCCCTATGCCACAGGCTACCTGTTGGATACAATAAGTTATTATTAGTATGACTTTTGCAAAATAGCAAAATCCTTCTTCATATACTACAACCAGCTCAAATAGAAATGAACATTGTTCTAGTTTTTTGCAAGTACAACATTAGCCACTGCCCTACAGTTCGTGGCATTCAATGCCCCTGTTAATTACACCCACATTATATCCTGTCCACACTAAATAAATTTATACTTCAAATTCAAACTAAAAGGCAAAGGTATCTAAAAAAATTCTAACATCTTAAATTAAATTAAAATATTAGGGCAAAAATTTGAATATAGAATCTACAAGTCGTGTTTAAAGTATAAGATTGAACCGAGTAGAACATGGAAAAGATTTAAAATTTGTTTGAGATATATATTAATTCAAATTTAGAACTGAATTGGTTTTTGTATGTAAATTTAATTCCAAACATTAATTAAATTTGAAATAAAAATAATACTTAGAATATATAAATTAAAATTAGGAGCCATAATTAAAATAAGAATTGAAATAATTTGGTACATAAAAATTCAGAACATAAAATTCTAGTTTCCAATTAAATCAAAGTCAAAATTGGAATGAAACTCAGAATTTATATATTTGGATATGGACATAAAACTAGATCTGCACTATATCAAAAATTCAAAATAACAATAACATGTAAATTTCAGATATAAAATACAAATTTTAAAATAGAATCTTTGGGAATTTACTTCAAAATAAACCTTTTACTTTTAAGATATCATATAACATTTTTGAACCTTTTCAAAATAAATTTTGAAATTTAAGTTCATACTTACTAAAACAAAACTTCGGCATCAAATTCAATTATTTAAATTCAAGTGTGAAACCGAAATAGTGTTACGTCACTGTTTTAAGGCCTTGCCATGTAGGACACGAGATGATGTGGATGAGAAGGAGGAGTATAAAGAATTAGATTGTCTTGCATGCAGTAGTCGAATGTAACACAAGAAACAAGACACATTGTATATAGTAGAGCTGTCTATAGAAACATGTAAAAAGACAATCATAGATGACGTGTAGAGATATTATGTTACAAATAAATCCACACCTTTATAAGCAATAAATACCAATCACTGCATGTTTGTGAGCTGTTTAATCAATGAAGGAGCACGCAATTTGTTGCCCATTTGTCACAACCTTTCCAGCAGAGGTGTAGCAAAGAAGGTGCAAAACACTCGCTTCAAGCGATATGGAGTATCCATTGGTTGTTTACTGTCATATAAGTGTCTCCTAGGTTTATTAATGTCTACTCCATCCATTAAAATGATGTTAAAAGAAGCCATAACGTTCCTTCTTGATGGCTAAAGATTACCATGTTAATCGAAATAAAAGCAAAAAGATCTACACGCTTATAGAGACTACAATGGAGTAGGAATACCTAGCGTGACTGCTCAGGATCAAATGTCGAGCTTAAGAGGGTGCCAGTGGAGCTTTTTTTTCAATGAAGTCATGATTGGATATTACATTTCTAAGGCCCATACCACGTATTAGGCTCAAATTGATCTTTTTAAATAAAATATTATCATTCAGTTACGTTTCCTCAAGATATGTTCTTTATTTAAAATTTTATCGTTATTTTAAATGTTCATCTTAAAAGAGCTATAGTACGAAAAAATTAAATGAAAGATGTTCTAAAACAACTAATAAGTTGTATTATTTGATCTCGACAAATTTGTACTAATTCTAGCTGCTACTGGGCACCTGCTAGTTTACTATTATCTAATGATCCTGCAAACCACAGTGGCAGCAGAGTGATGAAGGTGCATGGGGTACAGCTGTACCTCCCATTATTTTGCCAAAATACATAGTATATACACATCTCGATACACAAGGTATATATACACTAACTAATACACACTCCTCCTCAATTTGTCTTGCCAGCCTACAAACCCAACAGCCCCAAAGCCAACAAGTGTAATGGCCCAGCTGCCCAAAGACCACCAAGCAACAAGGTTGACACCTCCCTGGCAGCCTGGCTCAAGATCGATCCCCAAATCCAATCCCCATCGCATCGTATGTTTTCCCTAGCCACATGGTGTCTCACACCCAACCCTATCGCTTAGTTACATTCATTGAGCCTGAGTTTTTCTACAAGTTAGTGACGATGTTGTAATCAATTGTTTTCAAATCATGAAGGAATTGAACGTCAGATCGAGTTGTAATTTTTTAAAATATTTTGTGATGTCGGTTGTAGTGCAAACATGTCATTTGTTTCATTTAAACTTCGCACTATGTCATTTGAACTTTTGTGTTAGAATGGATGTGTCACTTAAGTTTGCATCCTTATTGTCAAAATCCTCGCCCGCCGGTGGCAAACCATATGTTGCAAAGGCAAAATGGGTGCATGCTCTTTCTAGAATTTTTAACTGATAAGAAACTCGTAAGGATATACTATCGCCAGAGGCCCATAAATAATATCAAAAGATCAAATACTAAAACGTCGAAGGATCTAATATATGATTCTGGAAAACAAAATAAAAGGAAAAATTTTATGTCTCCAAAAGTAATTGACAGATATCAATAAACGTAAGACAAGTAACTAATCCTTGCCTGCTTGGTAATGGAATATGGTTGGATACTTGTAAAAATATCGATGATGACCTTGATAAGCTAGCCTGTACGTACCGTCCTCATGTGCTCCCTCCTTCCCTAGATGGCATGGATGAAAAGTGACTTGTACATCGTTATGTTTTCTTAGAATGTGACAGTATTGTAACGATTTACGATATTTTGTTCTTACGTCCAATATATCATAATATGAAGGTTAAAAATATTCCGCCGAGGAGTGAGAGAAGCTCACTTGGCCAGCTCGGGTTGACGCGAGCTGCTAGTCGGGAGTTCGATCCTAGGCCTCATCAGTATTGTAAAGGGCATGATGATGACTGTGAGGACACAATGGCATAAGAGAGCTTTAGACTCCTAGCACGTCACGGTTCGAAAGGCCGCTTCTCTGTGGACGTCTCGCGAGATAGGATGTTTCTTCTTCTTTAATGTAGACTGAATATAGTAAAATCCCATACATCAAAAAAAAAATCCGCTCGAGAAGTTAATATTTATTCATTGTTGTTTATCGGCTACAACAAAGGCGAGTCTAGCGTAGCACAGCGATGAATTCAGGAGTGCAATCAAGAAAATGAGATTAATCACCTTAGATGATGGACGCTTCAATTACTTTCAGACAACAGGACTGTGGTGGTCTGCGGAATGTGTCGGCTCTACAGACTGTATCTCAGAGATAGTTGTAAGAGGATTGGTTCCTTATTGCAAGAGCAGGCTAGCAAACACGTGCTCTTTCTAGACTATGCATATCATCCTTCATACATTTCTTGCAAGATGAGCAACATCAATTAAAGAGTCGCTTTTGTTGGATCTTCAACCGCCATGACTCTTTTCTTGTGCTAACTTATTGATTGCCCTGACATATAGAACATGGCACAGTGAACTGGAATTGTTTATTTGCAAGGCCTGGGCTCATGAATGAATTTTTCAGTTGCCTGCTCACTGGCGCTCCTTGTAAAACGATCCATGTCCTGATTATTTTACACTGACCAGTACATATAGATCATATGGCCAATCGAAGGACTGCACAAACTTCCCGGAAAAGCTCTCTAGTGAGTAGTTAAAGCATCGGCTATGTTATGAAGAAAATTATAGTCCTGGATTGGCCATTGCAACATCAGCGCCATCGTATCTTTGTTTGCGCTAGAAACGAGCAAAAACATAAAAATAAAGCAACCATTAATTGTAGATTTTACTATATTAATTGGTGTATGCATGGCTCTTTTGCTTAAATTTCTTATACGAGACACCAATAATATCGATTTCGGACAGTCAATTTTTTTATTCATATCGTAAAGTTAATATTTATCACTACTTGTTTGCTACACCTACAAGCACATAGATGAATTCAGGGTGCTGGATTGAAATGGAGAATAATTTGCGTGCGGCCTCCTCCTCAGTCCTCCCAAAGGGCAACTCCGCTAAAATAGTTTCACCAAACTCTGCATCACGTAATAGATTCCCTATGCTACAGGCTACTTGTTGGATACAATAAGTTTTTATTAGTACGACTTTTGGAAAATAGCAAAATCCTTCTTCATATACTAAAACCAGCTCAAATAGAAATAGGTATTGTTCTAGTTTTTTTTGCAAGTACAACATTAGTCATTGGCCTACTATAGTTTGTGGTGTTCAATGCCCCTGCTTACACCAATTTGCGACAAAAATATATATAACCCGTCTAGTGAATAGACCATCTAATCTTAACTTCTTAAATTAAATTAAAATATTAGTGTACAAATTTGAATATAGATTCGACAAGTCGTGTTTAATGTATAAGATAGAACCAGAGTAGAAAAGGAAAAGACTTAAAATTTGTTTGAGATATATATTAATTCAAATTCATAACTGAATTGGTTTACGTATGTAAATTTAATTCCAAATGTTAATTAAATTTGAAATAAAAATAATGATTGGAATATATAAATTAAAATAAGAATTGAAATAATTTGGTACATAAAAATTCAGAATATAAAATCCTAATTTCCAATTAAATGAAAGTCAAGATTGGAATGAAACTCAGAGAGAAAAAGGGTTGCTATCACAAGATTGAATTATAACTCCTTGGAAAAAATAAATTGAATCACCTAAGCCCATATTGTGAAATTAGTTTTTTTTACTCTCACAAATATGTGTCAAATAAAGAGGAGAGACTGAGCAGGACTCCAAATAGCTGCAATCGTGGTGGCAATTTTCTGTTTCTTAAGAGGTGGTCTGACAGCCCTGGCATATAAAACAAGATGTGAGTAATATTAGAACATCAATCAGGCCATTGGGCCTTCAGATTCTCCAACTACAGGCCTAGGAAGCTGGGAGGCCCAATTTAAACCAGCTTATATATTATTATCCACTGAATATTATACTCCTTTCCTCTTCACTTCTCCATCTGGGATCCAAAGTAATTATGCAAACAAAGGAGCTGTTTGGTTCATGGCCCTAAGACCATCTCCAATGTTGTGTTTTAGCCAGTTCAAATGAGGAGAGAGAAAACATTGAATCGATTCGATACATTGGAGGGGTCGATTCCAACAAAAAAATGCATGGAACCGAACTCTACTTAAGAATCGATTCAAAGCATTAAACAACTCATATTAGCATTAAACAACTACATATAAGAGAGTGCGTTTGAGAGAGGATATTATTATTTTGTGGTTTTTTAATGTAATGTGGGTTCCAGTTATTGGTAAGAATCGGTTCAATACATTGGAGAAAAATAAGCTCAGTTCCTAGAATGATTACGTGGCATGACTTTGAATCGACGTCAGTTCAATACACTAAAGATGCTCTAAGGTGCCAAACCAATTTTTTGGTAATACCTAGATAGTTTGGCTAGCATTTGGATTGTTGCCAAAATTTTGGAAATTAGCATTGCCCTTGCTTCACAGGCCAATCTCATGGGCAATCCTGGGTCAGCTTTTTGCTCGCCTCAGTTTTGGCTTGGTTGCTGCCAAAATTTTGATGAGGTGGCAGTAGCCAATAGGCTGCATTTAATGCATATATTTTTGATTAATCAATTTCAAATGACTATATTTCCTAAACCGAGTATCCAATTTGTGATCCATTTGAACTGTTGTGTTCCTTGTCATTTAATCAACAAAACAAGACCTATGTTGGCATATTTTGGTGCAAAAAAATATATATGTCATGCGGGACCCACATGTCATACTAACATTTTTGTCAAATTTTGGCATGGTTACAATCCAAACACATCAATTTCGACATTGCCTGTGAATTGGTATGACTACGATCTAAACAACATTTTTTTGCCCAGGTTTTAGCATTGTCTGGATTTTGGCATTACCAAAATTTTGGTACGACTACTTAGGGTCGTAAACCAAACTGACCCAAAGCTACAATTGAACCTGAAGTGTGTTTTTTCCTATGTAATCATAGTGCTACTGTCTAATTGATGGTATTCCTAAACAAAACACACGGAAAGAAACAATTGTTGTAGTCTATGACAATCACACGGGAAGACACAAGCACAAACGTTCCTTGCATTATTACGATATTCGACGACGGAAGTGGAAATACTCTCGTGTGTCAAACGTACATTCATATCAAGATATATTAAGCAACCAAATATAACCACAGTACTCAAGAATCCCTAGAACCAGTTTGTTCCATACGCAAAGACAACGTTGCTGAGAACTGCATATAACTAATTGATCCGGATCACAACATCTGAAACAATGCACAGGTCAGTTTAAATCATCCAACATAACTATTGAACAGTTTGATCAAATCTGCTGCATGTTGTCATCCAACAACTAGTTTGACTTAGTCGTCCATCCTCGCTTTCGTGTGCACTACTGTGAGAACTGATGGAATTTTGCAGTACTGGATGGCAAAGAATTCCGCTTGTAGCACTAGTCAACGACAACTATTGCCATAGATTGTTCAGAGGCGGTCAGAATGCAAAGCTCGACGACGATATTGGACCATCTCGATCAAAAAAATTATTGGACTCAATGTACCAGGTAAGGCTTCTGAAACCGGCAGAGTTTATATGATCCAGAGTTTGTAATAACTAATGAATAGTTTGATCAAATATGCTTCCCTTCGTCATCCGACAACTAGTTTCACATCGTAGACGACCGTCCTCGCTTCTGTGCGCACTACTACAAGAACTCATGGAATTCTGGAATACTGGATGGCAAAGAATTCGAATTGTAGTAGTAGCAACTATTGCCATCGATTGATAGGAGGCGTTAAAAATACGAACATTGGCAGTCATCAAAGTACTAATTTATGTGCCAATAAGCTTATAGTCTCGTCTTAGTTTTTAGAATCGATCCATATGATCCATAACAACACATGACAGAGCACATCAGCACAACATGCAGAGTTCAGGTTCCAAATGGTTCAAGAACACGGTTTATTACATACTCCATAGATGCTAACCTCGAGGAGTTGAGATAGATCAAACACAAGCGCCACAACAACTGAAGCCCACACAACCAGCGAATCCCATTTTATTGAACATGCATTGCTCCGCGCGAAGCTCAAGCAACTCGCAACGCGTCCGGAGCCCGTCCACCTCGTCCCGGCGCACGACGGCCGTGACGGTCCGGCCCCGCCCGCCGGCGTCCCTGTGCACGACGGCCGCGCCGCCATCGCCGACGCCGTCCACCGCGTACTCCACGTGCACCGGGTGCTGCCCCTGAGCTCCACGCCGTACACGTCCACCTCTGCGATGTCAAAGAACGTCAGGTTGGCGCCGTACAGCACGACGTCGCCGCCCGCGGCCGCCGCTGCCGCCGCGCCGGCCTCGTCCAGGAGCGCGTCGGCCAGCAGCACCGCCAGCTCGGCGACGTCAGTCTTCACCGGCGACGAGCCGGCCGCCACGTGGCCTACGCGCTGCTCGTTGCTCAGCTCCGGCCTCTCCGCGCGGACGCGTCGGACTTCACGACGGTCACCGTGCTCGTCTCCTCAGGGCTCCTGATCTTGGCAAGCGCCTGCCACATCAGCGCCGAGATCAACTCGAACGGGCCCACCTGGCGGTTGCCCACGGGCGCGTGGAGCTGGAGGCCCTTGAGCTGCTGCTCGGTAACGTGGTAGGTGAATGTCGCCATGTCTTGGGTGGTGGGGACCACCCAGTGGTCGCCGACTGGCCCGGCGGTCAGCTTCACCGACGATGGGGCCGTCACGCTGACCGGTGGGGTCGAGTCTGGCTTGGTGCCTGGGTCCCGCAGGGTGGGGGCCGGGGCTTCTTGCTGCTTACAAGCTGGGCCCACTTGCTGAAGCAGGCGGCGGCGGAGGACGTCGCCGATGAGGTGGGCCCACGTGAAGCCGACGGCCAGCCCGCCGCATTTGAAGTTGGTGATCTGTTCAATTGGTACACACATCCATGCAACTTTGAGCTTAAAATGTATAAAATCATCTTCTGTTTCATAACGTCAATTGATCAAGGACAACATTCAAGACACCTTATTTGCAGGCTTTACATATCAGCATTCAGGGTTGTTAGTACTAGTACTAGTACTAGTATCATCAACTCACAACATGCAAGGCCAGGAAAATAAGGTGTAATTAGACTGAGAACAACTGAAAGAAAGCTGAAACTGACAATGCACTGCTGCTTGTTTTAATGGACTAGACAGTGCAGCAGGCTAGCAGTTAACACTTCTTGTGGTACCCATTTGACAAATTCAAGAGCGGGAGGAGCACAAGTACATAACACAATCCCTATAATTATTTTCCTGTACTGGTGAAATCGTGAGCAAGAGCATTAACTTCGCTTTATTTGCTCCACGTGAGCCCTGTCTGGAATTTAATGAACAGCTTAAAGAGGCTGTCCTGCTCCTGCAGCAATGCACTGCTGTAGGAGACATAGCTAATGCATTTCTACACATCAAACCTTCAATCCTTCGATTTTTTTTTCCTTTTTGAGTTCTGTCGGTGTTTTAGAATCGAACTTACGTAAAGATTGTTTGATTCGGTGGGTCTCCTAGAATGGAATCACGCAGAGAGATTGACACGGGATTTTATACGAGTTCAGGCCTTCTCCGGAGAGAATAACAACCCTACTCCTGTGTGTGTATGGTATTGAGTATATTCTCGAACAATCGTGGAAAAACTAAGACTATTACAGATAGTATCTGGTATTCCGATGGCTCGATTGGCCCCCTTCCTTTCTCGATTGTCGCTTTTTATAGTATGCGTGAAGGAAGCGCATTACTCAGTGAAGCGGCGCCTCATCACATCCTCAGAACGACGACGACGTTGATAATAATCACCGTGTATTAACTCCTCCACGCCGCTCAACGGCTATATACCGAGATAATGGAGTATTACGTGCCATTACTTCGCAGAGTAACAACAGATGATGATCGTTTGAATCCCTTAATCAATAAGGCCCGCTTGTCTCGTAGGTTTAATTGATCATAAGGTGGTCGAGGTGACCTAGTCGTAGAAGAACCTACAACTATGAGATAGTCGTAGCAAGACTTACGACTATGGGATAGTCGTAGCATAACTTACGACTATGGGGGTGGTCGAGAAGAACTTACGACCACCCATTAGGCTCTTCCTCATAACATTAAGGGTATACTCGAGTCCACATGACGTCATATTTACTTATAATAAGAATTATAGATAAAAGATAAAATGAGGATTATTATATCCTCGCCATCTAGCCCCCACTTCAAGTGAAAGCAACTTACTTGGTAAAGGAGTTATAGATGATCTTACGACCACGAAAGAATCAGAGAAAGATAGTCGAAGGAAAAACTCTTCGATATTATTGTATGTTACTTTGACCGTAAATATGCTTGGTCAAGAAGATTACCTACGACTATCAAGTAGTCGTAAAAGCATTCCTACGATCACGAGGTGGTCATAGTATAATGATCGGAAAAAATAACTTTCCGATTATCGCTTCCTTTGGTTGAAAAAATCTAACCAAGGAAGTAATTTCGCTGAGGTGTAAAAGCAAACCTGATTTTCTCGAATCGGACACACGGGAATCTCAAACGACGCCCGTTAGCCTGTCTGTTGAAGCGGTTCCCGAGACGGTAGCGACCCTTGGAATGTCACGCCTCCGGCTCAAGGTACGCGGTTATAAATACCTACCGGGGGGTAAAACCTAAGATCTTACTTTTCCCCAAATCATTCTACTGTTCATCAAGTTCTTGTCTTCTCCGCCACCAACTCAGTCGAAAATCTCCTCTTTCTGAGAAAAAATGGCCGGGAGAGTCTCCGAATGGGCCGAGTCGGAGATGGATATGGCGAAGATGGAAGCCCTTGTCAAAGCTGGGAAGATTCCTGAGAGCATTCTTGTGGAGTGGTTCCCGGCGCACAAGCAGCAGTGGCCGTCGGGGGAGGATGGACAAATTCCGCCTTCCAGCGCATTGTGAGTGTGGTCTCGATTGCTTCGGCCACCCTTTCTTACACTTATACTTGAGCATTTTGGAGTGGAATTGGTGAACCTTGGTCCTAATTCCATCACAATGCCGAGCGATTTGTATATCTCGCGTGTGAGGCGACTGGAATTCCAGCAGATCTTGAGCTTTTTCAAGATTTCTCTGGAATGGCTCGCTAACTGGGATAGCCGAAGTTGTGGTCTCAAGCTCCATGACGGGAAGTCGAAGGAGTATATTCAGATGTTCACTCGGTCCTCATGGTTGTGGAGGAAGAGGTGGTTTTATCGAAAGTCACCTCAAGCGATTTACCTTCAAGGAAGGTTGCCAAAAGAAAGCTTCCTCGATTCGACTTCAAGATATCACGAATTGCCCCTATATTCAAGCTATCAAAGATTTGAAAGCAGAGGGGTTGGACTGGATGGCATGTGGTGAAGGATTTCATCACACGTCGAATTAGTCCTTTGAAGAAACGAGTGCCTCCTATGTGGAGGTACACGGCCAAAAGACCCACCGGGGACTACGAGGAGGTAAGTAGTTTTTCGACTTAGCTCTCGGTTTGATCTTCTTCAAAATTGTCTAATTTAATATCCTTATCTGCTTTATATATGATCTTTCATGCATGAGATTGACGCTCGAGTCAAACTTGTTTGTGAGAAGCCCCGCCACCCGAATGGCGGTTCTCAAATCCTTGCGGTTTTGTCCGCAGAGGAAAATGTTAAGCGCCTAAAGGTAATCAAAAGCTGATTTTATCCTTAGGACTTTATAGTCGAGAAAGAACTTACGACTAGGTAGTGATCGAGAAAATCTTACGATCGTGACATGTCGTAGAAAAGCTTACGACTAGGTACTGGTCAGAAAAACTTATGACTGGTCATTGATTCTTCTTCTTCTGTTTTTCTTTACAGAAAGTAGGCATGGAAAACCGCCGGGACGACGAAGAGGTCGAACTGATGACCATTGGAGCAGGGGCGACAGTGGACAAGGACTCAGCTCCCCCAAGTAAAAAGCGCCGTCTTTCAAGAGTCATCGACAAGGGAGGATCAAGCTCAAGTCCCTCGTTTCGACCAGGTCCTTGTTAAGGTCTCTGCACGCATAGTTGTAGCGTAAATCAAGTCAAGCAATCAAGTCGAGGAGGATGAAGAACCTCTTATACGCAAGATCCAGTAAGACCAAGGACATGACCACGAAGAGGTCGAGATCAATTGCGGTGAGGAGGCCGTGGAGGTTGAAGAACCTCTTAGGCACAAAGCCCACAAGGCTAAGGTACCTTTTTATTATGACAAGAAATCTTTCATAGCCGCCACTTCTAGTTTTGTCAAGCAACTAGAAAAAGAGAACGGAAGGAGTTTATGTCTTTGTGAAGGACAACGCCGATCCAGTCCCTATTGTTGAGGGTAGCGCCGCTCTTGGAGTGGTCGAGACCGATCTCGCCCTCCAGAAAGTCAGGAGACCAGAGAGATGGTCCCTGTTCAAGATCCACGACCAGACGTGGTTGTGACTGAGCCTATTCCCCAACTTGAGCTACGACCAGACGTGGTCGTAGAAAAGAAGTCAAAGAATTCTTCCATCGGGAAGATGGCTCTAAAGTTTCGATTAAGTCCAGGACGCAGAGGTATGTGAAACAAGCTAAAGTGTAAAAACAGCATTTACCTTTTGCTTTCCACAATTTGACTTGCTATCCTTTTGTTTGTTTTAGCTCGACTCCTTTAGCCCCCGTAGTGGTTTCTATCGAGAAGCCCATTGCAGCCTCTCCAGCGATTGGAGAGATGACAAGCAGAGATGGTCGAAGGATCATCCACATCTCGGTTGTGGAAGAAGTCGTGGCCCCAAGCGGTTGTCACGACCGCTAAAGTTGTAGCTATGGCCACCGAGGCGCCGGGTCATAGTTACCGAGGTGGCGCTCTACAAACCCCGAGGTAGTTGCCATGACCACCGAGGTTGCAGCTACTACTACCGAGGTAGCGGCTACAACCATCGAGGTAGCGGCTACAACAACCGAGATAGCCACCATGACCACCGATGTGGTCGCAGGACCAGCAGAGGGTCAGAGAAGCTTCGCCTAAGGTGGTGATGTGTCGACCACCGCGGGGATGGAAATCGCAGCACCTCCTTCCCGGTACCCAAAGAAAATTTACAATTTCAGAATCGGAAGATGAGGAATACTTCAACTTCGCTCGATTTCTTTGGCCCTCGCCCATAGTGGGGTCTTCGCCTTTAGATTTCGCCACCGAGTCCCCACCCCAAAGACATTCCCAATAGAGGGAACACTTTTGATAATGAGCGCCTTTGAGAAGGTTTGGTGGGACCAAGTTGAGAGAGTGGATTTAGCCGAAGCACCCCAGAGTCGGGTTTACTCGATATTTGCTCGATCAACTATGAGTGTAAGTATTTGATGATATTTATGCATACAGTATAATCTTCTTGTTTCTCACCGTCTTTTCTTTTGCGTAAAGCCATAGAACAAATCGCCGTTGTCGGTGAGTATCATCGACAACTTCTAGAGTCATGACAGAAAGAGGAACTCGCAAACAGTGCAGAGAGGTGGTAAGTTACTATTTTTCATAGTCGCTTTCGACTTGACTACTTATATAGTGCTTACGGGGTTTGTCGTGAAAAACTCACGACTATATGCTAGTCGAAAAGACTTACGATCGGATGTTTAGTCGAGAAGAACTTACGACTAGATCCATAGTCGAGAAGAACTTACAACTAGATCAATGGTTGTAGGAAAGCTTACAACCGATTTAATAATGTTCATGTCCACTTTTAACCTTTACAAAGTTAAACAATGATGAAAAGACTCCGCCGACTCGCCGATTATCAAAAAGAGGAGTCGAGAAAGTTACAGGAGAAAGTAGAATTTCTCTGAGGAAGCTTAAAGAAGCTAACTCGCAATCGAAAGGGTGCAGGAAAGGATAAACAAAGAAGTCTTGAACTTAAGATCGCTTATGTTTTCGATCTTTGCTCGATCATACTTTTTTAGAAAAGAAGATGATATGAGAAAGCTCTGAATGAAGTCCAAAATAAAACTTTGGTCATTCACGAGATTTCGTGATCTCCGAGAGAAAGATGAAGAAATTACGAGACTAAAATCCCAAGATCGTAAGCAACTCTTTACTCGCAATCTTTACGAGCTCTTTCCATATTCTCACTCTCATTTCTTTTCTAGAAATGGAACTCGAACGGGAAGGCTCAAACCGAGCTCGTGGACAAAACCATGATTTACACGAGACCGCTCGCATTGCCAAAAAAAAAATGCAGAGGAGATTAGATCATGGGAGAAGAAGCATGCCGAGATCATACCTCCCATGATGAAGAAATCAAGAAATTGATTCTCGACTTGCGTAAGGAAATCTTTTACCTGTAATTTTTTTTTGTTTTTTCCTCTAGAAGTTTATTTTGCTTGACCGGTCTTATTCTTTTCAGAGCAAGCGGTCGAAAACAAACAACTCGCGAGGCTTCGACTGCACTCCAACAGAGATGGAGACAATGAAGATTAATCTTCAAAGCAAAGGTCACGCCTCAACAACGACTTAGTGAGCTACATATCGAGGAAAAGCTCCTCAAGATGATACGATGGTCGCCACGTAAGTATAATTGGGGCACAAGTCGTGGCTTTACAAGAACTCGTGACCACTCAAGACCAACCAAATCGAATCGATAAAGGAGGCGGTCGAATTGCGAGAAGTTATGCATTGGCAAACTTAAAGCTCATGACCCCACCTTAATATTCAACCAATCGAGCCGACTTCGACCGCCTCAAGCGTAGCAAGTCGTCGATTGAAGAAATGCAATCGGCTGGTTTAAGGTTTCGAGGAAATGCAACTGGGCTTTCCTCTTCAGAGTAATTTGTAACAAACCTGAAAAACAATCTTTTGTTGATGTATTATATAATCCATCTTGTTTCCTGCAAATCATCTTGTCGAGTAGTTAGTAACTCAAAAGATAATTAACAAAATGAAAGACTAAGAATTGAAGTCAAATTAATAACTTTATCCTAGCCCCCGACTATTTGCTTAGTTTGTTTAGACAAACTAAATAAATAGTGCTAAAAAGGGTTTCTGAAAATAGAAAGGTTTGTTTAACTTATTGTTTTTTATCACAACCGTCATGCACTGGTCGAAAGAGTGGAAACGAATCGACACTAGGAAGTTCCTTCTAGTGGGTAGGACCACGTGCAAAGAGGAAAGTCTTCGACTAGGTGATGTTACCATCTCTGACTAAATTATTTAAGTCGAGAACAGCAACTTGAGTTAAACAAACATCCAGAGGACTTCAAAAATTCATTCGCCTTCTTTGGAGGACTCGATAAGTCTGCTCCGATAGCAAGAGTAGGAAATCGAACAATGCTAGGAAGTTCCTTCTAGTGGGGTGACCACATGCGAGAGGAGAGACTTCGACTAGATGTGTTTCTTCTTCCGACTTAGTTGAGACTTAATCGAATACACCAAAGGCAATTAATAAATCTAAAAAGTGCACTCTGTCTTAGAATATTTTTCAAAAGAACGGAAGAAATAATCTAAGGTGAAAGGAATAGGCTTTCAAAAATTATTTCGACTAAATAGAACCCGAGCTCTTTGTGTTGGCGGCAAAAGTGAGTAACGAGTTGACACTAGGAAGTTTCTTCTAGTGGGCGTGACCACATGCGTAAAGGAGAGGCTTCACTAGGTGATGTTACTCGCTTTCGACCAAGGTAAAGGAAACGGGTGTTTGGAATATAGTCGAAAGATTATGAAAGCACTACTCAAAAGTAAGACAATAGAGGTAGAGAGAACTCGAGTCTTTATTGTCAATGATGGGTTACACATAAAACTTATGTGAATCGGGTCGATGTTCCAAGAATTCGAGAGAACTCCGCCGCCTTCCATTGCCAATCGCATCGATTCACAGACGAGTAACTTTGACCACCGTAAGGACCTTCCCACTTGGGAGAAAGTTTGTTCCGATTAGACTTGGATTGGCAGAGTCTCAATACTAAGTCACCTACAAATGAGGTCAGCGAGGTTGACCTTACGATCGTAGTATCTTCGCAGGCTTGTTGATAGACCACGAACTAATTAGGGCTGGTTTCTCCTTTCTTCAAGTAGATTAATATCATCTGCGTCGAAGTTGTTCTTGGTTGAGTCTGTGAAAGTTTCACTCGTGTTGATCAGATCTTTAGTTCCAGAGGAAGCATGGCTTCATTCAAGACTAGAAAAATGGTGTTTCACCAGAGTCCCTATCGGTAGTCGCATTTAACAGCCCATAATAGAGGGTAGCTCTTGTACCCAAGCCCCGAGCGCTTGATGAGCTGGTCAAGACTCGAGTCTTAATTCCTCTCATTATTTGGCCGCTTGCACGCTCGACCGCCCCATTACTTTGGGGATGGGCTATGTACATAACACAACTTGGTACTCCAACTCGCCGCAAAAATCTCAAATTTTGCGCCGAAAATTGCTTACCATTATCTCGTAATTATTCGACTCAGACTCCAAATCGAGTAATTACGATCTCATCATAAACCGCTTTTGCCGCTTCGTTGTTATCCCGAGCCGTGTTCGCTTCAATCCATTTTGTGAACGATCAATAGCCACAAAAGGAACTCAAGCCTCCCGGAGCTTTGGGGAACGGTCCTAGGATATCGAGACCCTAGGTCACAAAAGGCCAAGATAAAGGTATTGTTTGTAATGCCCGAGCTGGTTGGTGTATTCGCCGCTATGAAATCGCATCGACACACCTTTTAACTAGCTCTTTAGCATCGTAGGGTCATGTTGGCAAGAAAACTTTGTCGAAAGGCCTTACCACCGCCGTCAGAGAAGCATGATTTCCACAGATGCCATCATGTATGTCGTGAAGAAGTGTTAATCCTCGCTCTGCGAAATGCATCGCATGAGCACCCCTTGAGTACCTCGCTTATAGAGGACTCCTTCCACCAAAGTATACATTTTGGCTTTTTCGATAAGCGATCCGCCGAGATCGCTCTTCTGTATAGAACCCTTCAAGATATGCATAGATGGGTGTCATCCATGTAACCTCGTGATTCTAGAGAGGCCTGTCTCAATAGGAGGTATTTCGGTTCATCGACTGTGAGACGGCTTCTCGAGTTGTTCCAAGAAGACTCCTTTTGGTACTTCAGATCGAAGAAGCTATTCGAGCAAGCCGGTCTCATGAGGAAATTATCCTTTCGAGGATGAATTGTGCCTCAAACCTAAAAATGCTTTTCTAGCTTACGACTTCCGATAAGTACCGAGACATTGTCGTTAGAGCACCGGTACTCTTTGCCGACTTGATTCATGACTAGTTGAGAGTCTCCTCTCACGAGTAGTCGGCGAATCGAGAGCGCCACGTCAGATACCGCCTAGCAAACCTTCAGATTCTCGCCACATTATTAGTGGCCCGAAAGTTTAATTGTATGGCATACTTTAAGGTCTCTCCTAGAGGAGATACCAGACCACCCACTCGAGCCACTTAAAGTAAGTGACCCGTCAGTACATCGCCCATCGGTCGGGAATCAGATCGGGATCCCAATGCATTCAGATTTGTCTATTCGCGACAAAGTCCGCCAAGATCTCGATTTAACGCCGTTCGGGACACGAAATGGATGTCGAACTCCCCAAGTTCGACCGACCATTTTGCCATGCGCCTCATTGCTTCCCTATTCGGAGGATCGCCCTAAGGGAAACTCGACAAGACAACTAGTTTGCGCTCGAAAATAATGCCGCAGCTTCTCGAAGACATGAGGAGGGCATATAGAAGCTTTTGGACCCGAGGGTAACGCTCCTTAGGTCCGCGGCAAAACTTCACTTACGTAGTAAACCGGTCGTTATACATTTTCACGTTCTACGACCAAGATCGCGGGCTTATCGCTCGTGGCGTGGCACTAGGTAAACTAAGAGCGCTTTTCCGCCCTGAGAGACCGTAATAGGAGCACTCGTGAAGGTACCTCTTGACATCCTCAAAGGCGCGTTTCTCTTTGACCACTCAAAACCTTCGTGTTTCGAGAAGTTTAAAGAAAGGTAGTCCTTTTCTCCCAACGTGCAATGAAACGACTTAAAGCCGCCATGCACCCAAAGTGAGTTTCTCGACTTCTTTCCGTAGTTGAGGGCGATTTGTAAGATGGTTTTATCTTTTGATTTGCTTCGATTCCTCGATAGATACTAGGAATCCAAGCAATTTCAAGAGATTCCAAATACACACTTTTAGGATTATGTTTTAAGCGATGTTTTCGAGATTGTCGAATGTTTCTTGCGTGTCAAGAATATGATTAAGTCTCTTGATGCTTTTAACAACTAGATCATCAACATAGGCCTCTAGATTTCGCCTAATTGAGATGAAAAAGTTGCTTGCATCAAGCGCTGAAAAGAAGCGCCGGTATTTTTAGACCAAATGGCATTTTGACATAGCAAAATATACCAAATGGTGTAATAAATGCGGTCTTTTCTTCATCGCCTAGACACATATTGATCCGTGGTATCCGCATATGCATCTAAAAACTTAACATTTCACAACCTCGCAGAGAGTCAACCAACCGATCGATACGAGGTAAAGGAAAATCGCCTTTTGGACAAGCTTTATTAAGATCAAGAAGTTCACGCACATACGCCATTTGCCGCTTGACTTTCTAACCATTACTAGATTAGCCAACCACTCGGTGGTTGACCTCTTATAAAGCCGCTTTGAGTAGCATATCCAATTTTGATTTAATAGCATCTCGCCGATCGTGACAAATCGTAATTTTTATTTTACTGGTACTTTGTCGCCGAAGCTAGCCTCGTGCTCGATCACCTGGGGACTCCGCATGTCGGATGCTTGCCACGCGAAGACATCTGCGTTAGCTCAGAGGAAGGCGATGAGGGCGCCTTCCTATTTGGGGTCGGAAGTATCCTCGATGCAAAACAGCCTTCGAGGGCTCCTCGCGTCAGAGGAACCTCTTTGACTTTATCGCTCGGCTTTGGTGCGCTTTAGGCTTCGACTTGCTAGTCGGAAGGTCGACTTTCTTCTCGAGTTGGTATTTGTCCAACCATCTTGAGGGATCGACGGTCCGAGCACTCGTAAATAAAATATTTATCGAGCTACCACCATCAACCAAAACTCGATTGACCCGACAATTGTTGATGGTGGGTTCGACCACCATTGGGTATCGACCGTCAAGTCGAAGGAATCGGCGCACCACCCTTCTCGAAAGAGATGGTGACTTCCGACCACTTCAAGAATTTATTGACAAGAGGAGGATCTATGGAGTTTACCTCACGCTCGGCGCCTTGAGCCGCCGCTTTGATTCATATGCCGATGATCCCCGATATGTGTTCGACGGTGTGTTGCGGATCTGAAACAAATCTCCTCTTCATCATCTCGAAGATTTATGACCACTCGCTTGCCCTACCCGCCGAGAGTGGGAAGTGGTCCTTGCCGCTGTAGTAGTCTTCAAGCTTTGTTGGAAGACCGCATAGCTGAAGGTCATGCCCTTCCTTTTTATGAAAAGGACACCACCTAGGCTTATCATTTTTCCGATCAGTATGCTTACCTTTGCTCTCTCGTCGGAGTGCGGCTTGGATGTGTGTGGCTCTTTATCATTCACAGCCAATACCTCCTTGGAACCGCTGGCTTGGAGTTTTTGACCCTTCGCCTTGTTCTTGGACTTTTTTGCTTTTTTATCCTTCTTCTTACCAATATCGCCTGGCTCTCGAGAGGTATTGTCTTCTCGATCTATTGTATTGTTCCACTCGACCGCCTCAGAGGCAGTAGCGTATCGATCAGCCATCTTGAAGAGTTCGGCAACAGAAGTAGGAGGATTTAAAGCAATGTCTTCTGTTATCCTTCTACTACGGACTCCTTGCTTGAAAGCCCTGATAACAGATGAATCAGAAACTTCCGGAATTGAGTTACGAACCTGACTAAAACGCTTGATGAATTGGCGAAGGTCTCGTTGTCATTCGTCTCATCCGGCAAGTCATCCTCCTTTCCGGACGATTGTAAGTGCCTTGGAAATTTGCCAGTAGAAGGTCGCAGAGGTGTTGCCAAGAGTAAATCGACTCAAGTGATTGGCTCAATAACCACGATCGAAAGCAGATCCTTCGAGCACGCTTGAAGGTAATTTGCCATCACATGCTCTCCTCCTCCCGCCGCTTTCGGACGGTATAGATCTCAAGGAATTCGATGGGATTTTGGGAACCATCAAACTTCTCCATATTCACCGGTCGAAATCGGGTGGCAATGTACGGGAGATCAGCGAGAATGCCCGACATCCAAATGATGACTTCTTGACGCCTTTGCAGAAAGAAGGGTTTATATCATCGTGGTCGACTCGACGATACCCAAGAATAGGTTGACCGACCCACGATAGATCTCGCCCCACGAGGGAAATACTCGTAGTTCATCTCTTCGCAGATTCTCATGTCGAATGGTGAGCGATCACCTCTCCAAGGAGTTTGTCGATCATCAATCGCTCAAAGATATTTCTCGAGTAGGAGATCGATGCGACTTATCGCTTGCGCCGATTCCTCCGTGGTGATATGTTCGATCGACCGTAGTCAAGAAGTCGTATTGTTATGACTTCTGAGTGATGCCTGGCGAGGTGCTTCCAAATTTTGCCATCGTGTTCAAGCCTTTATGCGATCTCTCAACGAAGAGGTCGAGTCTGGGCGCCGGCTAGCTCTTGAGTTGGATTCTTGAGCAAGTCATTGATGTAATCGGAGTTCTCGAGCTTTCTCGATTGATATTGAATGCGGGGCAAATTCTTTCGGCTTCAATTTTCTTCGTCGGGTAGCTTCAAGAGCTTCCATGTCGGACTCTTGAGACCGCCTCAATGAAGCGAGAATGTCGAGGATTTCCTTCACGCCATGAAGGTGTTGGTCGTGGTCCGCCAATGGTGGTGTCCTTGCCATTGCCACGAGGGGCGTAGCAGGTGATTTTCGGGAGAGTCTCCATCTCGGCCTCTATGAGAGTGATCTTGATCCGAGGGAAGGACTAAGACCTCCGCTGATGATTCTCACTTGCGCCGAGGCCTCCCGCTTGAGGAGTCGCCGAGAGACACCATCCGGCGACTTGGAGTAATCCTCCATATAGGGAAGTCCGGTTATAACCTGCTCCGTCGCAGTATGACTGCGGAGAGATGGTCGAATTTGCGGTGAAAAGCATGCTTGATCCCGCTGTCTCGATGTCATCCGAGAGAGATGATCACCAGATGTCGTGAAGTCCTCGAATTGTGGCTTCCAGAGCTTGTTTTACTAAGTCGGACCGTCTCGGGGACTCTGACACTTCGAGGAAAAACTCGTTGTGTTGTGAGTCCACCGGTGTGGTCCTGGTCAAATTGACCCTTGTCCTTTGAGAGGGTAGATTCCTCTCTGACATACTTGTTGTGGGGATAAGGATCCTCCTCAACTCCATCACCGCATTGTCTCCTCGGATCTGTGGGAAGATCAACGAGGCGGCAGATACCATCGGATGAGTCATCACTTGGCTCATAATCGAAACCGCATCCATGTCGACGTCTCACAGACCGCCAAGTCGAACCAGCTTCTCCTCGCTCCATTCTCCGCCATGAGTGCATGAGATTTGGAAAACAGAGAGAATGTTGACAAGAGATTACCAGAGGATCCCACGGCCGGGCGCCAACCGCCGGTGTTTTAGAACCGAACTTACGAAAGATTGTTTGATTCGGGGTCTCCTAGAATGGAATCACGCAGAGATTGACACGGGATTTTTATATGTGTTCAGCCTTCTCCGGAGAGAATAACAACCCTACTCTGTGTGTATGGTATTGAGTATATTCAACAATCGGGGGAAAACTAAGACTATTACAGATAGTAATCGGTATTCTCGATGGCCCGATTGGCCCCTTCCTTCTCTCGATTGTCGCCTTTTTATAGTACGTGAAGGAGCGATTACTCTAACGTGAAGCGGCGCTCATCACATCCTCAGAACGGATGCACGCTGATAATAATCACCGTGTATTAACTCCTCCACGCCGCTCAACAAACTATATACCGTAGATAATGGAGTATTACGTGCCATTACTTCGCAGAGTAACAACAGATGATGACTGCTTGAATCCCTTAATCAATAAGGCCCGCTTGTCTATAGGTTTAATTGATCATAAGGTGGTCGTGGTGACCTAGTCGTAGAAGAACCTATAATTATGAGATAGTCGTAGCAAGACTTACGACTATGGGATAGTCGTAGCATAACTTACGACTATGGGGGTGGTCGAGAAGAACTTACGACCACCCATTAGGCTCTCTTCCTCATAACATTAAGGGTATACTTAGAGTCCACATGACGCCATATTTACTTATAATAAGAATTATAGATAAAAGATAAAATGAGGATTATTATATCCTCGTCAAGTTCCATGCAAAGTCCAAAGAAGGAGCAATGAAATAAAGTTTCTTTTAATAACTACTACAAAATGGTGGAGCTAGCTTGGGTGACCGACATGCATGGACACCTCTATTTTTAAAAAATAATAATTATGTGTATATTCTTGCTAGCTATAGATTCCAATTGAATTTAGACTTCGCTTCAATTTGATAATATTTGAAAGAATTAGATGCAAATTGTATTCTTGGGTGTCGTGATTGGGCATCTTATATGAGACATTTTACGTAGAAATTTTGAAGCCATATGTAACGTAGATATGTTATATCAATACTAGCCTACTTAGTAATGTACTAAAAATCATATGTGTTTCTCGGATTATACGGTACGCGAGGTGTCATGGCGGGTCATATGACATACTAATAAAAAAAATTGGAATGTCTATACATTTTCATAATATGTTCGAACATCTTTAAAATTTATTTACTAGTAGTATTTATTATCCCCATCACTCCATTATGTAAAGTAGTCGATTAATTGGAAAGAAAACCTAACTAATTATATACTAACTTTAAATTCTATATGAATACAATATTCATAACAATGGTTTACCTAGCGCTAACATTCGATTGGCTGACAATCGGTTAACAATCGCTTTTTACCCTATTATTAAGTATCAATAGTGCACCCATAACATAAAATTTCTAGATCCACCGCTGACTAAAAATTATAATAGCCCTAAAAATGTCTCTTTGTATGGAAATCAATTGCAAGAAGAGAAAAGAGAGCAACGAAATTGATCCGAACCTGTACGTAGAGCAACGGTGAGAAGAAGAGCTCCGGCCCGATCACCTTATCGTAGGTCACCAGCTTGGCCCGGTCCGTTGCGTCCGGCAGCTCCTCCAGTCACTGGTCAACGGTGGCGTCGCAGGTGGCTCCGACGATGCGGACGCCGCAGTCGTTGCACCGGACGTACGGCCGCCCCGGTGCCGCGACCTCGCCCTGGCTGCCACCTTCACCGCCTGCGCGGCGCCGGAGCCGGCGGCTGACGGGGAAGTACATGTCGAGCCAGGGGAACATGGGCCCTTGAGCGCCCGGGTGGTGAGCCCCGCACCGCGTCCTCGGTCGGAAGTAGTGCGCTGCGCGGAGGTAGTGCAGCTTGTGGAGGAGGTCGGCGTCGGAGAGCTCGTAGTCGACGGCCTCCCCGGTCACCAAGCTCGGCACCACAGTCGACAGCCGGTGGCCGTGCACGGCGGCGCTGGCGGTCGGGGACCTCCTTGAGTCGGTGGGCTCAAAACCATCGAGCCTGTGCTGCAGTGTTGGTCGTGGCAAGAACGTGGTGCTTGTTCCTGATGGGTTAGCACTTGCAGGCAGTATGGCTGCACGTGCTCATATATATGGGTCAGGGAACCGGATCAGAGGATGCGTTTCCCTCTGCCCCGGTGAATCGAAGGAGAGGTCCACAGTAGCACATAGTTAAGTCTGTGGAGGCGATGGCAAACACTGTGTAGTACTGCAATGATACTGTACAAACAGTGAGAATAAACACTGCAGCAGACAACCGTAGTACTTTGATCTGAACAGTTATTTTCCTATTTGACGGCTGAAAAACATGCTAAGGCAGAGGCACTGTTCTCTGTCTGCCTTTTTGCCTTCACGGCAGAGAATCTTTAGTGGGGTATTGATTGCTATTGAAGGCATTAAGACCATCTACAATATTGTTTTTTAGCCGGTTCAAATAAGAAGAGAGAAGACATTGAATTAATTCAATACATTGAAGAGGTCGATTCCAACAAAAAAAATGCATGGAACCGAACTCTAATTAGAAATCGATTCAAAACATTAAATAACTCATATGAGCATTAAACAACTATATAGGAGAGAGTACGGTTGAGAGGATATTATTATTTTATGGTTTTTAATGTAACGTGGGTCCCGTTATTAGTAAGAATCGATTCAATACATTGGAGAAAAACAAGCTCGGATCCTAGAATGTTTATATGGCATGACTTTAAATCGACATCGATTCAATACACTAAAGATGCTCTAATGGACCGTCGATTGATCCGCATCCGGCTCAAACGCTTTTTTAAGAGTGATCTCGCAAGCTCCGCCTTTGGTAAATTACACCTTTTGAATCGATTAACTAGTCAAATAAAAAAATTCCTGGCTTAAATTGCATTTTTTTTCCATTTGTTTGTACAGTGGTATATACTACCCCTGCGTCCACTAATATAGGTTGTGGATGGCCATGGGATCCATGTGGTTAAGTTTTTGAAACTTTGACTAAAGTACAGAGATTGACTACATGAATTTAGGTCCCTGTGGGATCCGTGCAGTCCACTTTGAAACTTTGGCTAAAGTACATATATGGATTACATGAAAATAATGTCATTGGATTTGTCTAGCAAAATATTTCTATGACATATAACTTTTATTGTTTTGTAATATATTACGATAAAAATATCATATTGAAAGTCTTGCATTGGAGACTGAAAATGACTTACTCCCTCCTATAACAAAAGAATGTCGTTTGGGGTACGTGCAATCAAATTTTCTAAACTTTAGTTGTTAATATATTTTTAATATTTAGATTTAACACATAAAAATAGTATGTATAGATTTATCTCTAAAAAACTTTATAAAAGTATAATTTTGTTAGGTCTTAACAATAGAAATTAGTGGTCAAGGTTATGCTTTGGGGACCGTATCGGTGCTTAAAACGATATTCTTTTGTAACGGAGGAAGTATATTTGTGAGCGAGGAGTATTCTTAATTTAGATCCAATTAAACAAAGCAATATCTACGAAATGCATAAGTTTCAAGCAATTCGTTGTTTTTTTTCCGATTGCAATTTATAGCTTGTGATTAATGAGGCCAGAGATGAAAGCGTAGAATTTCTCGCAAAAGAAATAACACTACTGCAAAAGAAAACAAAAAATAAGATGAAGTTAGAGGTACCATTGAAGTCTAGCTAGTCTATGAGTGGCCCTTCGTTCTCGAGTTGAAAATAGGCCGACCTTCTATAGTTCTTGATATGACCCTGCCTACTATTTTTACTTTCAAATTAATTCTTGTGTAGCTTATTTCATATGGATTAATTTTATAAATTATGGAGAAGGAGATGTTTTGTGTGTGTTTGATCCCTGAGGTGACCTATTATGTGTACATGAGGCGATGAATAGGGTGCATGCAAGGAAAGTAAAGGAGATGGGCTCAGATCGGTGAGGATATGCGTGCATATACACAACTATTTGGGCTACAGAGGAAGAGAGGGTGTAACCCAAGAGGAGGAAACAAGATCAATCAAGTTTCAATAAGCATAAAGCTCGCTGTTCTGTCCATGAAGTTCATAAAGCATTGTGCACCAATTCCTTAGTTTCCATGAGCACAAAATTTATATTTAGAAAGTCTATCAAGTCTTGTTTCCAACGAATCAAACAATAATTGATTTGGAGTTTTGTGCAAAACGTTATGTCAATTAGAGTGCACGCCGCACGCATACCTGTGGGGAAGACGTGAGTTGCCAAACATGACAAGTTTGTGGCATGTATGGCATCTCTCGGGTGATATCCAAATGTGACACGGATTTCCAAATGTTTAGAAGACTTCCTTTTTCATGTTTTTCATGGATTCAAGTCGCCAAAGTAAGGAAATTGAGGATGAGAAGGTTTGAAATCAATTCGGATTGAACTTGTCAAAGTCAACACAATCTAGATTGGAAAGGTCATAACTTTTTGTATAATGGTTGGATTTGATTGTTCTTGACTTGTTGGAAAGCTAACCTCAAGACCCATGCAAAGGATCAAGTACTAGCTTCAGATTCCATCTGCAGTGCACACGCAACAATCAAAAGAAGTCGACGGTAGACATTTCTGTGGTTTCCTTTTTTTCATGTCTAAGTTATCTAGAGAGTTTGTTTTTTTGTGTTAGGTGTCTTAGGAGGTCTATATAAGACATTGTAAACATCCATTTAACTCAGATTTTTTATTATGAATTGAGTTTTTGCTGAGATGGCTTTAGGGTGAATCCTGTGTGTGTGTGTGTGTGTGTGTGTGTGTGTGCTCGATGGGAAATTCGACCCTTTGTTTGGGTGTGTGCGCTAAGTCAAGAACAATCTAGTTCTTTGATTTTGTGTCGAAAGTACGTGCTCATCGTCAGCTCAATCTATCCAAATTAGGTGGTGAAGCTTTTGTGCTTGTTGCATCCGCCGCTCGTGATTATGATTAGCACTAGTTATCCATGTTCTTGGTTTGCATCTAGTAAACAGGAGCTATTTATCTACCGATGTTCATTCACCGTGAAAGATTGGGCCACCCTATGTTGATCGATCTCACCACGAGGTTCGATCCGCATCGCTTCTTCTAGTAGTATGTATACAAGCTAGCAAGTTATTCCAATTCTTCTTCATATTAGATCTTTTTTTTCAAAAGAAAAAGACTCCTTGTTAGATCCCCAATATGCTACTGAAGTAGATACTCCTAGCTGGGGAGCAAGAGCAATGGGAAAGTAATAATTTACATGAGGCCATTGCCATGGACACGCGGCGGTGTGCAACCGCTCAGTCACCTCCTGTAGCGCCAGCGCGGCCTACCTTCTCCTTCAGTGCTAAATATCTTGTTGCCTCTTGGTCCAGGCCACCTTGTTGACAGTACAGTTGCTCACCACCACTACTCCACTAGCCTCCATGCATGCGCATGGTTGGCGATGTCATTAGGCTTTGGCGGAGCCAAGATTTTTGGGATAGGGTGCGAAGTTAAGAAAATATTGCTTGATAGAAGAATTCATGGTACACATTAACACAAGTCACACAACTCAAATGACAAATTGTGGATTGAAATGCTAATTAGGGGTGCAAATATGATTTATGTGACCATGTATGTATACATATACATACCATACCTACTATATACTTGTTTTTTCTCAAAACAAATGGGGGGTGCAACTGCACCACATGCACCTAGCCGCCCGCCCCTAACCTCATATCAAAGCTAGTCTCACATGGATCTATGGTTGCGTGCATACCTCCTTGTGACCTAATCCGACGACCTTAATTGGATGAAGAGTCAATAACTAGAAAAAGTGCATGTTTTTTCTTTTTCAAAAACACTTGCTTTATGTGTAGCAAATTCCTTATCCTAGGCAATAGCCAAACCGATGCCTATTTGGCAACCATTGAGGAGGGTGTTGAGTATGGTGACTCATATCCTAATCAACTAGGACTTGGAAAAGTGCGCTATATGGATTCTATATGAATCATAATAGGATTATGATTCTTACTTTCTTTTGGAGGAGAACCAGGGACACTATATAAAGCCATGAGGTGATAAGGAGAACACAAGCCACAAATCAACTCATCCAAAGCAAGAGATGCACGAGAGGGTTAGAGGATAGGTTATTCTTTAGCACTAGATTCTTGTATAAGGCAAGGATCCGAAGGTCCTAAAAGGTTCGAGAGGGTTGTGATAAAGCCGACAACCTTATACTTTTCTCGAGGTTGTGCTTAAAAATTTGCGGTTGGCTTCACCAAATTTTTTCTCTCTCGTCATGATT
>JAYEVD010000583.1:0-133873 GCA_036346405.1 Phyllostachys edulis
TGCAACCTTGAGACCGCACATGAGATTTGGCACACCTCGAAACTTACCATGAGGATCGTCCTAGATCAAGCAAGTCGCCAGACGGTCTACAAGAGAGTATAACAAATTCGAGATGCGTTACGGTGAGAGCATCGATGGCGTTTTTACTCGTTTAACAAGGTGATCAATCGGATGAGAGTGTTGACATTGAGTACTCTCAACTGAGAATGCCACCCACCTCTTGGCTGCAATCAACGCCAAGTAGTGGGAGATCAAAACTCTGCCATTGAGGAGAACGTCGATCTCTACTCTCACTTTGGAGCCTTTATAGCAAGCTCAAAACTCATGAGATCAAGAGAGGTAGCCTTCCTAAGAAGGATAACATGGCTTTGGTGGTGATCCTCTCAAAGGGACTCTGATGTTTCTTGAGTCTTCTTACGGTTTTCTCTTGCTTGTTTATCTGGCATTGTTCAAGGAGAAGAGTTTGAGAGTCTTCTGAGGCCGATTTAACTCTTTTAGTCAAGAAAGTCACACGAGCATATAACAATGTTAGAAACAAGAAGAAAGGTGGCCTGTGACGTGCTATGAGTGTGGAGAGCTATATCATATCCGGACAAACGCCCCAAGTTGAAAGGTAAGAGCAACCACAAGGAGGAAAGCCGACTTGGAAGAAGCCTTAAGGAACAAGCCCAAGTACAATCTTTGCCAAGCTCATGAAGGCCACTCACGGATCCTTGCCGCTTTTGGAGAGCAATCCATGAGCGATGTGGACTCGGGAGCGAGGAGGACAAGGAGGAGGAGCTCCTCAAGACAAGAAAGGGAAGACCAAGGACTTCACCCCAAGATGTGCTTCATGGTCGACATCGTCGACATCAATGATAATGATGAGGCACCTCCCTCCTATGATGTTCTTTCTGCTAGATGCGATGACATGTTTGAGCAACTCATGAGTCAGGATAAGGCATTAGAGTTTACCATGGCTAGGAACAAGGACTTAGAGTCACAAATAGATAATTTGACATTAGAACTTACAAATGCTAAGACTCTTGAATCGATGAATGTTCCTCTTGCCATGCTTTACATTCTAATTTGCTAAACTACAATCTGCTCATGATATTGTTTTGCATCAACTTGAAAATGCTAGGGTGAGCTAATTGATGTTAAATATGCTCCCTGTGAAAAATGCTTAGAGTCTAGCAAGTTGGATGCTTCAGGAATGTTAAATCTAGCTTTTGCTCTTTACGCATAGAACGTGAACATGAAGTCAAGGACATTTTAGAAGCGATTAGAGCTAAATATGCCAAGCTTAAGGACACAATTGAGTCTACACCTTGTGCCTCTTGTGCGAACCTATAAGCTTGAAGTTGCTCATCTTAAGGAGAAACATGCTAGAGCCATTAAGGCCAAGACTTATGAATCATGTGTTAACTTTGGAAAAGAAAATGCTTACCTTAAGGACACTCTAGAAAATTTTTCTAAAGGTAAGAAGCAGTTAAACATGATTCTAGACACGTCTAAAACTCCTTATAAGAAGCAAGGTTTAGGATACAACTACGCCGAGACACATCCAAGCCTAATGTTATTGTGTCTTGAAAAATGGCTTAATTGAATTCAAAACCCAACCTGCAAAGCTGCTTTTTAAATCTGCGGGGTTTGTTCAACCTTCTTTTGAGGCAAAATGTGTTTCTCCCAGTGGTACCAAATACCATTGCACCTATTACAAGAAGAGTGGACATTTGGTAGAGGTTACATTGGCGTGAGGTTGAAAAATGCTATGAGAAATATTGCTAGAATTTCATCTCATCAACCTAGAGCTTTTATGAGACATGGTCACTTAGAAAATAAGAAACTTGGACTAGGATTTGTTTCACATGCTCATCATGTTCCTAGGCAGGATGCTTTTCATGTTAAAGTAACCATTGCTCATAATAGAACTCCTAATAAAATCAATGATAGCACTTTGCATACTACTCGCAGATGTGTGTCTTAATCTTGGGTTCCCAAGTCGCTTTTAACTAACCTTAGTAGTGAGGCACATCGTTCTTTTGTGCCTTGATTTTTCGGATCGCCACGGAAGGAGGAAGAACACGTGGCTCATCGACTCCGGCTTGTTCACGCCACATGACCGAAGACTCAAGATGGTTCACTTCTTTCATGCGATCGACGGTGATGACTTCATCACCTTCAAGATGATACACAAGGGCGGATCGAAGGCTGGATCGATCGGTGAGCGACAAGTTCATTCTCAAGGCGTCGCTCTTGTGGCCAAGTTAAGGTACAACTTGTTTTTGTTTCATGACTTCTTGATGATGGCTCTGAAACTTCGTTTTAGAAAAATGGTATCGTGTGCTTGATTCTTTTGGTAAGCTCGTTTTGGGATTTCTAGAGTTGGTAGAATTTTTGGAGTGATTTTTCTCAATCTCTTCTTGGGATCTCTTAAGTGCTTAATTGCATCTTCTTCGATATCGGCTTTGGCACCGACGTTTGGGGCATATTGGTTTTGATCATCGACACGAGTTAGTGGCCTTGATCTCATGAGAGGTTTGCCTAAATTCAAAGGCATCAAGGATCTTTGTATGGCGCATACTGTAGGCATGGCAAGCAAGTTGCCACCTCATACCCTTCATTGACTATGGTCATGGTGACGGACCGAGACGGTTGCTTCATATGGATCTTGTTGGTCCCTGCTAAGTTCGATCGGGTCGAGCAAATGGCATATTCTTGTAATAGTCGATGATTTTTCGAGATACTCTTGGGTGTTCTTTCTTGCTTCGAAGGATGAGGCTTTTGATCATTATCATGATCTTGTTCTTCGTTTGGCTTCTGAACTTCTTGGTGCCTTGAGAAGCGATCCGTAGTGACAATGGCATGGAGTTCAAAAATACTTCTTTGCCTCTTTTGTCTTTGAAACGCGGTATTGAGCATCAGTTCTCTTCTCCACATGTCCCTCAACAAAATGGCGTTGTGGAAAGGAAGAACAGGACCCTAGTCAAGATGGCTAGGACGATGCTAGATGAGTATAGCACACCGAGGAGATTTTGGGCTGAAGCTATTGCTACAGCTTGCCATATTTCAAACCGTGTCTTCTTGAGACCGTCTTTGGGCAAGACTTCATATGAGCTTCGTTTTGGCGAAAAACCCTCATCTCTCATTTTGAGTCTTTTGATCGAAGTGTTTTATTCTCAAGGCAGGGAACCTAGATAAATTTGAATCAAGGACTTGTGATGGTTTATTTCTGGGTTATCCTGCTCATTCGAGGGGCCTTCGAGTTTTTAATTTAGAAACTAACATTGTCCAGGAGACATGCAATGTCACTTTTGATGAGACTAGCCCTAAAGCTAGATCCGATGTTTGGTGACTTCTGTGTGACAGAGAGCATTTTGTTGAAGAAGATGAGGATGATCTTGATCTTGCTCCTCCACTTTGGTCGATGTTCTGTTCAAGCTCGAGAATCCATCTATTGCTTCACCTCCAATTGAGACTCTGCTTTGCTTCTTCTTCATCAAGAGTACTGTGGAGGTCGAGGAGACGCTATCTCCCCCAAGCGCTCCATTGCACATTCAGAAGCAAAACCCTCCAGATCAGATGATTGCTAATCTCTATGAGCGAGTCACTCGCTCCAAGTATCATGATCCGAGTCTTTTCTCTCACTCTGCATTTGTAGCTTCTTTTGAACCCAAAGATATATTACATGCTTTATCGATGCTTTACCTTGGAGAACCACCTAGTGGTCATAATGTTATAGGAACTTGTTGGGTGTTCAAAAATAAACAAAATGAGGATGGTTACGTGGTTAGAAACAAGGCTAGATTGGTAGCTCGGGGTTTTAGCCAAAGTTGAGGGTTAGATTTTGATAAGACCTTTGCTCTGTTGCTAGACTAGAAGCCATTCATCTTACTTGCATTTGTTTGCATCTAAAGGTTTTAGGTTGCATCAAATGGATGTTAAGAGTGCCTTTTGAATGGTTTTATAGAGGAGAAAGTGTATGTTAGGCAACCCCCTGGCTTTGAGAATCCCAAGCATTCAGATCGTGTTTACAAGCTATCCAAAGCCTTGTATGGTCTTAAGCAAGCCCCTAGAGCCTAGTATGATATACTTAAGACCTTCTTGCTGAAGAATGATTTTGAAATAGGAAAAGTTGATAAGACTCTTTTCATTCCTAGGCATGGCAATTACTTCCTGCTTGTTTAGATTTATGTTGATGATATTATCTTTCTTGGTTCCTCTAATGCTCTTGTTTCGCTTTTTACGAGACCATGTCCGTGGAATTTGAGATGAGCATGATGAAAGAACTCAATTACTTTTTGGGGCTACAAATCAAGCAGCGCAAGGAAGGGATCTTTATCCATCAAACGAAGTACACCAAGGATTTGCTCAAGCGTTTTGAGATGGGTGATCAGAAGTTCACCGCCACTCCCATGGCGACTTTGGTATTTGGATCCAGATGAGGAAGGAGAAGCCATGGATCAACGCGAGTATCGCAAAGATGATCGGCTCCTTACAGCTTTGACGGCCTCAAGACGGACATCCACTTCGTGGTGCGCCTCTGCGAGGTTTCAAGCGTCACCGAGGACTTCACATCGCCAAGCCGTTAAACGCATCTTCAGGTATTTACACTCTACCCTCCAGTATGGCATTTGGTTTTCCTGCTCGTCTTCTCTGTCCATTCGAGGGTTTTCTGATTCTGATTTTGCGGGCTACCGGCTAGATAGGAAGAGTACCTCTGGCACTTGTCATTTCTTAGGCACTTCTCTTGTCTGTTGGTCTTCTAGGAAGCAGTCTTCTATTGCACAATCCACTGCTGAAGCTGAATATGTAGCTGCTGCTAGTTGTTGTGGTCAGATTTTGTGGATGGTGTCCACTCCTAAGGACTTTGGGTTAAACTTTGATAGTGTTCCTCTTTTCTGTGATAACACTTCTGCTATTAATATTGCTAAGAACCCAGTGCAACACTCTAGGACCAAGCACATATACATTTGCTATCACTTCTTTAGAGACCATGTTGAGAAGGGTGATATTGTGCTGCATTTTGTGGAGTCCGAGGCTCAGTTAGCCGATATCCTCACCAAGCCTTTAGACCCAACAAGGTTTTCCACCTTAAGGAGCGAGTTAGGGGTAATTTATCCCTATGGGTTGGTTTGAGGGGGGGTTGGATCTTTTATGATCTTTTCTTGTTCATTTGATCCTTTCTTGATCTTCTTTTGAAATTTCTTGATCTTTCTGATCTGTTTAGGATTTTTGAGTTTTTCTTGTATCTCACTGTATCATATTGCATTCATATGAAAAATTACAAAAAGATGCATTGTAATATAAGCTTTTACGCTTATCTTTTAAAATTGATGAAGCTTTGCTTATTACCCTTGGAGCTTTAGTATTTCAATTCTTGCTCAATGTCATGTCTAGTTCTTTGACTTGCTAGAATTGTCATGCTTTCACATGTGTAGCTAAGTCTTTGCTGTATGAGCTAGAACCTTAAGACAACTCGAACTAAAAACTGCAATTTGTGGATGTTTTAGTTAGTTGTGCAATAGTACTCCTTTTGTGACATTGGCCCTGTCAAAATTGTTGTGTTAGCTCTTGAATCTAAAATTGATCATTACTTAGGCTTCTTGTGTTCTTGAGAATCTAAAACTGCTCTTGTGCAAAATAAAAAATAAAAAATCAATTTCAAGATTGTCTTATACTTAAATTGTGCCAAACTACTCTTACGAGACTGCATGTCATAGACATGAACTTGGAGATAGTTTGATGATCCAGACGATCTCATGGGGACTGCTTGTCAAAACTGACATGAACCTCAAGATTTGTCGCCCTGGTAGAAGCTTAGGAAGAGTTTGTAGATGACTCCTAGTCCAGGATCTTCTTCACTAAGATATACCTTTAATCGACTTCTGGTCGAAGCTTGGGAAGAGTTTGTGGATGGCTCCTAGTCCAAGATCTTTTCACTAAGTTAGACCATTAATTAACTTCAATATTCATTGCAAATGAAAAACTGTTGAAAAATGGGCGTTTGAGAAAATTGAGCAAAATGATTCATTTCAAAACCTATTTGTCTCTTAATGTGGTCATTGTTAGCTTTTTGATCTCACATTGACATTTTGACATGACCAGTATCATTTTAGGATCCCTATTGATGAACTTGCTAGATTTGAAGCGTTGCTTAAAATGCTAAAATTCATTGCTTTACTTTGAGCCTTCGAGCTTAGCTTTGATATATATATATCTCTTATCATGATCTTGCTAGCGCTGTTAGGCTTGATATGTTGTTTGTACAATATTAGAAATGCTAGCTAGTTCTTTTGGGTAATCTCAAAAGCTTCTTGTAATCAAAAATTGAAAAATACAAAAAGAATGAAGCCACTCCATTGCATTTCATGCATGCTCCTTATGATTTTTCCTCATTCTGCATTTGTCATCTCTGGACGAGAGGAATGCGTGATTCCTTGATGACTCCATTGTCAAAGGGGGAGAAGATGGTTGAAAAAGGGGAGAAAAAGGGGAGTTACGAAAAAGGGGGAGCTACTTGGAGAAGAATTGAAAATTTGAGATTTTCTGAAATTTGAGGATCATAGTGAGGGAGTTTCTTATTTGCACTTTTTTTGGTCTTATTGCTACTTCGGACTTGAATTGCAATTCTTGATCCTCACAATGATCAGAGGTCATATCGAACAAATGTTCTTTCATATAGACCTTAAGTGAGATTTTGACTCTTTCTCGAAATTAAAGCTTTCGCTTTCTTTTGCATATCTCACTTGTCTATGCTATTCAAGCCAACTTGGTCATTTCTTGTGCTTTCTCTTGCATTTGGACCAAATTGTGCCTTTGTGCGAAAACGCCGAAGTTTTACTTTTCAAACCTCAAAATTTGCATTTAGGAAATTGCCAATGTGTTCATCAAGGGGAGATTGTGGATAACATGGGGATATGTTCAAGATCTTAGGATGATGTTACAATTGGCAATATCGTTAAAGGTTTGTCGAAACACGCGTTTTCGTCAAAGTGTGGATTGCTGATCATCAGCAAATCGGTGGCGATGCATGTTGGGTTAGGTCAAGTTCATGTGTTTCATGGCATATGTGTTGCATGATGCATGTTTTGACTAATGTGGGTCAAGTTGTGAAGAACTTGTTCCCGGAATCGATTTCTTTGTCTATTGTTGTGCAGGTTGCTTGGAGGTCAATGACGGTCAACGGCGAGGATGATCGGGATTAAGCTTGGAGAGTCGAGGTCGTAACAATCGGGGATGCCTTGGGTGAGGTCAATGGAATCAAGCATGGCGCAAAAGGACAAAGGTGACCGAACAGCGGTTTGGTGCGACGGGTTGGATCAAGCGCGCAGAGTCGGTGCAAGTGCCATGGTGGTTTCGGTGGAAGCCGGATTGGAGAGACTTGCCGACATGATGAGAGCCTGGATCAACATACACGTGGCGAAGCATGGGAGGTGCTTCACAGATTGGGACTCGATCTTTGCAAAAGATCGAGAAGGGTATTTTGGTAATTTTACTAAATACCGCCTTGGTGACTTTTTGCCAACTCACAATGCAAGATGGCGCAAGGTGAAGTGGATTAGGTCAAGAGATGAAGACGACGCTTTAAAATACGTGCGTATGTGACCCGTTTGTGTGTGAGCCTTAACGGAGCCCATTAGGTTCAATCTTCTAGAAGGTCTAAGCCTACACTATAAATAGAGGAGGAGGTGGTGCACCCTTCAACCCTTTCATTATTTTGCAAACCCTAGTTTTGCTTTTGTGCTTAGGAGAAGATAGTTGGAGGTTAGGGTTCTAGAGAGTTGGATTTGATTTCGTGCTCATGTATTGAGTCTTTGTCCTCCATAGTAGAGTGGTCAGAACTAATACCATATCAAATCAATCCAAAGAAAGTTCTCTCAAAGATGAGTCTATTTGCATTCTCTCTATTTGGTGATTTGGTGTCTTTATTTGATCCGAGAGTTTTTGCTTGGTTTCTTGCCTTGATCTAACTTGTCGTGACATGTGGGAACCCATCTAGGGTCATCTTGATCATCAATCACCCACGAGCAAGTTTCTAGATCATATTTTGGTTTTGACTTCGGTTTTGAAACAACCTTCGCTTGAACGGAAAAATGTCGAACTTTGGCAAGGATCTTCACGATCGTTGCATGGAATAGGTTCCTAACATCCTTAGGAAGTGTGTTTCAAGTTTCGTGAAGTTTGGAGTTACTGGATCAAAAGTTACGCTAATTTTGATTTCGCTTTGTGCCGTTTACTATTCATTTGCTGTTTTCTGTTCATTACGGATGAACCGACACTGTTCATCTGGTACAACCGAAGTTCGCATACCGCAATCGCTCATCCCAGATAACTGGTACTATTAATTAGACTGTTTTTTTTGTGTTTTTGGTCGTTTCTTTTGGGGGTTTAAGGAGGATTCAAGACAAGTCTTCCGCTACACTTATATATATTGATCTTCATAGTTCTCATATCTATTGGACTCAATATCATGTTTGAATCGATCAAAGCAAAAAATAGATAATGCTCCTATCCACACCCCTTCTAGTCGCTTTTTCGGTCAAACAAAAAGGTCATTAGTGTGGCTCATTGGCTCGGTTCGAATTGCTCAAATTAGACTCGTTATTTGGTTAAACATTGAAATGAATCTATTTCAAATGAAATTGGATTTTACTCTAGCTTGGCTCGCTCGTTAGCTCGGTTGTAAAAATACTTTCAAATTATAAATAAAATAATATTAAATTAAACTATGTCAATTTCGAAAAAACCTCGGTAAGACGACTACTTGGCTCGATATCCACTCCTACGTAGAGAGGCACAAGCGCTCACTATGCACCTCCTCCACCTCCTGCGTCTTTGCGGGCCGGATCCGAGCCGCCACCTGGTCCCTCTCCAAGATTCCAGTCTCCTAAGCACGCGCCGAGTCGTTCTACCTTGACGTCTCCTCTCCTCGCTAATTCACACATTAGTCAACAATGGAAAGGCACCAGATTTTCTAATGTGCATAGGTAATGATCGATCTGATGAGGACATGTTTGAAAGCATCAATAGCATGGCCTCCAGTTCTTCATTTCCTGCAGTTTCAGAGGTCATTGCTTGCTCAGTTGGCCAAAAGCCCAGCAAGGCAAAGTACTATGTCGATGATACTGGTGAAGTAATCAGATTACTCAAGAATGTAAGTGGCGTTTCATGTCAACGGAAGGTTGTCAACCATGGACGTGTGACCTTCAGAGATTTACTTGATTATGTGGACTAAGCCACCAGCTATTTACCTGGACTTACTACTAGCTGCGAAGCATGTACATTCCAATGTCCTAATCTCCAATGGTTCATTCTAAAGGCCGTGTTGCCCAAAGTTCTAGACTAGCTAACATGAATCATCACCACCATCATAACACCTACAACCGTGCATGCTGAAGTTCGCCATTATATGTTTTAGGTGATGTGTATGTAGGCAATTTTGATAGGAAAGGAGGTTCTTGCTGGAGACTTGCAGTGTGAAAGAAAAGCCCTTGGCTTGTACAGCCATCGGCTTGCTTCACTTACCAATGATTGCCTGAACCTAATCTCCTGCTCTATTGATGATTGTGTAGGGCATTCGAAAATTTTCTTTCAGAAACTTGCATTATGAGTCCTAACTTCTTTTTAGTCCTTAACTTCCCCTACTATCATTCGTGTCAACCACCAAATGATGGTTTGCGGACGTAAATTAACAGCTAATGAAATAGTTTAGTCAGTGTGTGTGTCTTACGTAGAGAGTGATGGTTCCCATAGTGCTGCTGACTGTTGTGCTTATTTGCTTGTGTTGCTTTTCTGGACTATAGTGTATGTGGATCCTCCCTTTCCTATTTATATTAGAATTTAGGAGCCTGTGCCAGGCTCAATTCTTTGTTCTAAAAGTTGTGCAGTCTGGAAAGATTCATCTGCATTGCAAGGCTTTAATTATGGCTGGTGGGGTGGTGTTGGGTTGAGTTAAAGGGTTTAATTAAGGCTGTTTAAGTTCAATTTACCTTCCTTTTCAAAGTTAGACAATACATAAAAGCTGATAGAAATGCTACTTCGGCTGGCGATGTTACTCACAAACTGGTATGATGAAAATGACCATTTCTTATGATAAAAAGTTTGATCCAAGAGTTCATCAAGTCCAATGACTGTCTCTACTGAAATATAGCCTTGTCAAAGTGTTACGAGTGTGGAAGTTGCATCCTTCATAGACAGACTCAAGACTTCCAGAGTCCTGTACTCCTGTCTTGCATAGAGCTGGTCAAATGGGCCGGGCCAAACGGGCCGGCATGAAGCACGCATCAGAGGTTCGTCCAAGCACGCAGACGGCCAAGACTGTTTATGGGTGCGTGCGGCAAGACGATACCGGGCGTGTTCGGCCGCCACCTCTAAGATTGGTCGGGGCTTAAGACGGCACGATCTCAGGCCGTGCCGTACTGTGCACTGCAGCAACACGCACGAGCACAAAGACGTTCACGGCCACTGGCCGCAGCAGAGGAGGCGGGCCATGGAGGCGAGGGGCCGAGGCGAGCGGAGCCGGCGGCGCATGGTGTCTTACCGAGGCGGAGGCAAAAGCGGAACCATGGGCGACGCAGTCACACGAGGCCGAGGAAGGCGGGAGGAGGAAGGCGCGCAGGCACACTTTGCGCGCCAGAGCAGAGGGAGGAGGAGGCGGGCTACGGCGGCGGTGCAGTGCCGCACCGAGTAGACGGAGGAGGAGGCGATGGCGGTGTCGTCGATCGAGGAGGGAGGAGGAGGGCGTCACTGCTCGCATGGAGTGCTGGCATGACATGGGCACGCAGAGGAGAGGAGCGAGCGAGAGGCGGGGGTCAACGAGGCGGGCGCTGGGTTGTCGGACGCAGCGAGGCCGTGGGGAGGCTCCGAGGCGGCGGGCTCTCGGCTGGTCATGGGAGGCCTCCACTCAGAGGCGAAGTCGGCGGTGGTTTCTCGGGGGCCATGAGGAGGAAGGCTCCGAGGCAGCAGGTCTGAGGAGCCGGGAGGAGGCGGGTCAGCGGGAGCCGGGAGGCGAGAAGGCGGCAGACGGCCGGGTCGGCGAAAGGGCGGCACGGGCAGGCGGAGGCCACGAGGCGATCGGGCGAGGTTGGTTGGGGGATATGAAGAAGGAGCTGGACCATGTCGTGCCATGGTTCGTGTTTGACGCAGACGGCCTCAAAAAAAATCGGCCGCTTTTTTGACCGTTGAGTGATTTTTTTTACCGTTGGGGCTTAAAATAGAAAAATTCAATTTTTTTATATAAATAGGCACCATACCCCCCTCATTCAGCACCCTTCATTCTCTATTCTCTCTTTGAAATTGTGTTGTGCAAATTCAAATCCATGTTGAGCTAATTTGGCGTAATTCAAAAAATTGTGCTAAAATTTAGAAATTTCAATTTTTGTCGACAAGTCGTGAAAGAGGTACAATACTATTTTTGTAATACTTTTATTGTCAATTATTGTTATGCTAAGATTAAAGTAGTAATAATGTTAGTTTCGATTTTATTTTCGTTATGGGCGGATCCTTACGATAGCTTTGCTCTTAGTGAGTTCGGACTTTCATCGGACGAAATTACGTCTATGGAGGGCGGTAATTGCGTCGCCTCAAACGAACCGGAGGTTTCACCGAGGAGCAAGCTGGAGTTCGTTATCGTGCTCGACATCAAGATCGTGCTCAATGGCAACCGGAGCAAAGAGGTCGAGGCCGTCTACATTGGGAGTATGGGACAATTTCGACAGACAACCGACAAGACGCAGATGGAAATGAGGTATCAGATGCTATTTGTAAAATTTGTCGCCATGAATTGTCGCAAAGTCTACTGTGGAACGGGCACTTGCTTAGACATGCTACAAGGTGTCGAACCAAGCAAGGATTGGCGATGAGACGACGCAATGCAATACAACCCCGACAAGACGGTATCTAGTGGGACTACGATCCTCGGGTAGCCCGCCAATCTTTCTCGCTGCTTACTTGCTTTCGAGGATTTACCGTTAGGCTTTGCGAGTCTACTTCTTTCCAAAATTACATTAGAATGCAAGATAATCCTAGATTTTTTTCCGTTTCTAGACAGACAACAACAAGAGATCTAGTGAAATACCATAATGAACGTCGTAATAAAATAAAGGAACCATTTAGTACGTGCACATTTTCGGTGGCCTTGACCTCGGACATATGGAGTGGTCAGACTAGGGAGGATTATCTTAGTGTAGTTGCGCATTATGTTAATGACGACTGGGTAATGGAGAAAAGGATTATAGGTTTGAAATTAATTGATGTAGCACACACAGGGGTGAATATTGCGAACTGTATTCTCAAAGTCGTGGAAGACTTTGGTCTTACAGACAAAATATTCGCAATTACCTTAGACAACGCCGCTTCAAACTCTAGGGCCATGGACATTCTTACTCCAGTGTTGAGTACATATGCTGATTCGTTCTTGCTACATCAACGATACGCTTGTCATATTATCAACCTTAGAGTCTGTATATTAAAGCTTTTCGCGATGCGATTTCTTTTTTGAATAATTCTAACGTAAGAATAGCACAATATAAGAACTTCGCAGGCGATGGGTGTACGCCCAAGAAAGTTCGGTTTGGACATGAAGGTAAGGTGGAACTCTACTTACCTCATGCTTAAGCATCTTTACCATACAAGAGCACTTTTTTCGCTTTTTATTCAAACACACTATCCTAGCATCGGTACTTTGCTATTAATCGAGCAACATTGGTTCGTTCTTTGAGAAGGTACCGTCATTTTTAGAAAATTTTACGAGGCAAGCTTGTTGCTTTGTCCATTGTCTACTATCTAACATCTCCTATCATTGTGCATACTATTTTACCGATTGCTACTCAATTGAAAATGCATGAAAATGACTTAGTTTTACGTGAGGTTGTTGTTTCCATGCAATCTAAATACCTTTAATATTGAGAGAAATCCCTTACCTATATGCATTTGCATTTGTTTTAGATCCTAGGGCTAAAATTGGTGCATTTGGTAATCATGTACTTGATCTTCTTAGTGATGCTACTGGGCTAGACAATACTAACTATTTTGCGAAGTTCGTTCTCGGTTATACGAGGTTTACCAAAGGTATGAAAATAAGTTCGAGGAGTCCGCTCAAGAACGACCTCCAAGAGCTCCCCACCTCGAGTGGGAAGACAAGTATGTGGGCACGATCTTCTGTGCCTCTTCCTCTAGGTCCAGTCCAGTCTTCGTCTTCTTCTTCTTCTCGCGCACTACCGCTCACCAAGACCCACATGGAGCGGGGAACTATCCACCTATCTCGGACAAATGATACGGTGGATTTCACCTCGTAAGGTTTCGACATCTTGCAATGGTGGCAAGCCCATAAGTTAACATATCTGTGCTATTCATACTTGCACGTGATGTGTTAATCGTTCGCCTCTACGGTTTCCTCCGAGTGCGCTTTCGTCTTTCCGAAAGGATATTAGAGGAGAGAAGAACAAGTCTCACAAGTAAGATGGTAGAGATCCTTCTAACTGTGAAGGATTGGGAACAAGTCGATTCACTTAACAAAACACTCAGAGAAAATCCGAATTGTCTGAGGTGTTCGAAAATCAGACTTAGACAATAACAACGACACATAGAACAAAGATGTATCATGTATGTAGAATTGTAGAGCTATAGGTCAGATACTCTTTTTCCTTTGCCAAGGTTTTCTCATTTTGAGTTTTTACTTGGCAAAGGTTTTAATGAGGCGACCATTGGACATTAATAAAGCTCTTTATTACATTTTCAATATGATTGTCTCAATTTTTTTAATTTTCATGTCTACTTCTGAATTCTACACATTTTTCTAATTTTTTTAGATTTTTTTTGAATTTTTTTGTTCTGATGGGCCAAACGGTTCACATCTCGCCCGACAGGCCAAACGAGCTCGTGTCGGGTCGTCACGGCATGAATGCCCGTCAGGCCATGCCTAGACCGCCACCCGCCCATGGACCAGCCCAAGACGACATTTAACAAGACACTAACCGAATGGGCCGTGTCTAACGGGCCCGTGCCGTGCTTGGGCGGGCCAAATTGGCCAGGTCTGGTCTTGCAGCATTCTGTGATGGTTGCATCTCTTCATTCTGTGACCATCTGTGTACGGATGTAAATGCTTGGAGCTTCTATTGAATCTTATTAAGTAAATATGGATTCATTTCACCTGAAAACTGCTGAATATTTGTTGCCATAAGATTGGTTGGATTATCTGAGACCTGCCTAAATCGCTTGCCGACATTCAGAAAAATGTTGTCCATGGTCATCGGTTTCAGATGTGCTAGGTGGCGCACATGTTTTTGAATTGACAAACACAGGCTATTGGACATTTTAAGCTGTTTTTTCCTGTGAAATAAACACCCATTCTCAACGAAACAAGGTCAGTACTAAGGACAATATATACCATTCAGCAAGCAGTTGAAGGAGCTCACGAGTGAAGAACTTATTCAGGTGCTCTGTTCATCAGCCGATCTTCATATCAAGCATACCGTATGCTATCATGCTGGTACCATCGTGCGGCTAACTGTGATCAAACCAACGCTAGCTTGCTGCCAACGATTTTGATTTGCAGCCAGATCTCAGTTCCTCACACAACATTGTAGAACATTCAAAGTCACTTAAGCAATCAACAACATCAACCAGTGAAACGAATGCTATCACTGACACAAAACAACTATATACATTAGTAGACATTATAAAGATCCATCATTACATGGGCTATCATGCCCAGGGTACATTCATACGCCATTACCACAGATGATATGAACACGGTTTATACGTAGTTATTGTACTTATTTACCTTCACTAATAAGGCAAATACTGACACAATTGATATTTAGTTATTCAAGTAGGCACTACTACAGCTGATACTACCATAGGTGATATTCGCTTCCAGACCATGCATGCTTAATGGTAATGCCAAGCTCAGAGAACCTTACTATCTCCATGCAGCCCCCTCCTGATTACACCAGAACAATTGACAGTTGAGCTACAATATTTCTCTTGACCTGAAAAGTCCGATAAGTTGGCCTCGATCATGTTATCTATTTTCTTAAAGCTGCCTAGTGGATTATCTAGAAGCGCCCTCAAGTCACTGTCAAAGGATGACTCCTTATCCTCCTGAGTATTGGCCCTTCCATCAAAGGCGGATTCATTACCCTCCTTTGTATCGGTATCTCCATCGAAGCTGATGAAATCCCCAAAATGCTCAGTAGAGGGAAGTGCTTTGTTGTCGAGACTAATGTCAGGAGTAGTATCATTCTTGTCTAAATCAAGAAGAGAAGGAGAAGGCTTACAGGAACTCCTTGCTCTAGCCTAACACTAGGTAACACGACAGTAAGATAGCCAAGACTAACTCTAAATAGTTTGAGCAGGAGGGTGTAAAGCATGGAGTTAGCAACTACGCTTTTGATGTCGGAGAAGCTGATCAGAGTGGCCTTCCTCTGGGTTCTCTTGTATTGCTTCCGTATCCTGCTGAAAAAGCGGTTGATGGAGACTTCCTGCCTACATGTTTCAGGTTACACTGTCTTAATTACTGTATTGATCCTTTCTAAGGCAACAACAAAAGTAGAGTCACACTCACATTAATAGGGTAAAAGTGCCGAAATAAGAACCCAATAGCTGAACCAAACAATGCACATAATATTGCAATGATCGATACAGACGTAGTTCCCAAACCTGAAAATTCATGAAAAGAATATCAATAGTGTGATATCACCACAACTTTTACAATACACTATTAGCAAGATCAGTAACTACATAGGGCATTCAATGGAACATTATATGTTTTCTCAAACAAAATCTCAGCAGTGACTACAAACATCGTATCAATATCTCAGTATCACACTATCAGGTATTGCTAACAAAATATGCAGGAAAAAAATGTTTTGAGCCCAGAAACAAGAGAAATATCATGCTCTCATCACTTTAATCTCCAAAAGATCTAATCTAGCAGTTTGAATCAAATAATGGAGAATTTCCAAAACATTCTAGAAAGTATTTGAAGCAAAACATAGCACAACTTGAATAACAAAGGTAGGCAGATATATTCGGCAAAAATCCTGAATAGTCTGACACCCTACTTAACCGAACGTAGCAAACATGCTATATAAATTAATCTCTATGCATACACGTTTTTGTGATTGCAAGCATAAATCTAAATAAAACCCTGCGGTATATCCAGACGAGAGAACATGTGATCATGAAAGCTAAAGGTGACACACTGTTGATGTATCAGCGGGAAGAATATTCAACATGGTTTCCCAAACTTTCTACACAGGTAAACTTTCACTAAGGGGCTGTGTTGGATTGTAAATCCAAAAAGACACCACATAAGCTAAAATTGGCTAATTCACCAGGTAGCAAGAATAAAAACAAGAGCAGTTTGGTATTAAAACAATAGTAATTCATCAGCATGGGTAAGCGTAAATGCTGACACAAGTTGAAGGTCCATTTTGCATTTACCTGTCTGCGTCGCATGTTTACAATCTTCTGGCTTTAGATTGATTTGTCTAATCAACCGATTTCCTCTGTCAGCAACTAACAGTGCACAAATTTTGGGGACATAAACAAGCTCAAAATCTTGGGAAAAGGTAGCATTCTGTGCAGGTCCATCCTTGTGACCATTCCCTGATGAGTGCCCTCCAGCAATTGTAGTAGTAAAACCTTGCAATGAGACATTTATAGCAAGAAATCAGGGGAAATGGAGATGTTATTGACACTACAAATGATTTCTGGAGAGCTTAGCTATCCCACTGTAAGAGCGGAACCGTGAGGAAGACACAGCATTTACATCACAACCAGACCTGATCACCTCGAAAGCGAGAGGCGCACAGCATTCCAACATGAGCATTAATGCGGCCGTATCACAAAGGGGCCCTATCTATCCATCGCCAACATTCTTCACGTGACTAGCCCTCACATCCAATCAACCCTAAACCCTAACGAACGAACGATCGAACGAACGAACGAGCGAGCAGGCAGGCAAAGCACCACTCTGGATCCACATGTCATAGACACATGAGGAGCAAATCCTGAAATCCATCTATCTCATAATGGCAAATTATGAAATCCCCGCCACAAAGTGGTGAACCGAACTCACCGGAGGGCGCGATCTTGCGGACGGCGCCGTTGGCACGGTCAGCGACGTAGACGTTGTCGGCGCCGTCGACGGCGACGCTGCGGGGCGATCGAAGGCGGCGGCGCCGGGGCCGCCGTCGTCGAACCTGGCCCGGCTGCCGCCCGCGAGCCTCTGCGGCTCGCTCCCGCAGGGAGAGGGGTAGGGCGAGGGTGTAGAGCGCAGAACCGGTGGAGTCGAGGAGGACGAGGTCCCCGGCGTGGGGCCGCGGGAGGAGCTCGTAGGGGTGGGCCCCGGAGGACGCGGGCGCGGGGGGGCGGGGGTTGAGGTCCGCGGCCGTGGAAACGGCGTAGCCGTCCTCGAGGACGAGGCCGGCGGAGGCGAGGAGCGGGAGGACGAGGACGAGGAGCGCGAGGAGGCGGCGGGGAGGCGAGGCCATGGCTGCAGCTGCGGTGGATTTGGGAAAGTGGCAAGCCACTCACTGGTACGACGACGGTGCGGGTGATGGTGCAGTGCGGTCTAAGTAGTGTCACTGCACCGAGGAGACTTGACTTGACTTGACCTGACCGAGAGTGAGGGGAGTGGAGTCTCTGTGCGTCGGGGAATCGAACTTCTTTGTCGATATTATTGATCGCCGAATAAGCTAACGACACGTCATCTCAACCTCTAGTTGCTCTATTTTTAGTGCCCAGGATTATGATTATAACTGGCTACATCGAAGGAGAGACTACGCAAGCTCACGTGCTGAGCCTAGCGCTCGAACGTGGACGGGCGAAGACCTAGCGTCCTCCTGTGCCCACTAAGCTACCGCCCAGTTCTCTCTGTTTGCTACTTTGCTCTATTGCTCGGAGCCAAAGAGGCCCTCTTATACATCCAGACGACGTTGATGATCGGCGAGAATGTTGCTACCGTTTGTATCCGGGTTTCTCCAGCGTGGAAGACCCGACGTGTGGGCCAGACATTCTTCCCGTTCGTCCTTTGATGCACGTATGTGTGACACTCTTCAGACCTCTGTGTAATTCCATTCTCTGTAAAGGTGGAATTGTACAATCGGTACTTGTAATCCACTTTTGTTCTATCAATATAATATAATCTAGAGCATTAATCCCCTCGTAGAACCTCCTTGCCTTGAAAAAAGATGTTCAACTACACCTAAACATGGGCTGCCGATTCGTTTGAAGAAATAAGGTTGGTGAGAACGCAACGTTTCTCTGCAGTAATATATGCCAATGAACTGTCACACCTAGCAGCAACTCGTGAGAAGCTACAGAGAGAGCACCGCGCGATCTCTCTGTAGAGCTAGGTGACGCATGCCAGTCAGGCCACGGGCGAAAGGTAGCCGTCGGGAAGCCGAGTCGATCATCTCTCCCTAAAGCGAGTTTTTTTTTATTTTTTTTGCTTAAATGAGACTGGTTGACGTTAAAGTCAAAATAGCAAACCAGTCTCCTTCTAAGTTAAAATAGCAAAACAGGCCTTAGAGAGGTAGCTGTGGGAAAGCAGAGTCGATCGATCATGCGCGTGCTTGTGCTACGTCCCGTTTCCAACCACAGCGGCTATGACAAATTAAGCGTCAACCCCACACCGCCGCTCGCCATCCCATTCCCATCCCCCGTCTAGCTCACAAGAAACGCTGTCCTCATCCCTCATCTAGTCCCTCCTAAGCCCCAAGTACCGGAAAGAGATCCTCCGCATTAGCACATGCTAATGCAGAGGAGCACAGTGGTGTGTATTAAGACACTAGCTTCATCGTACAATCTAAAATGAATCTGCCAGATTGTCAAAGCGAGTTCTAAAGACCAAATAGACAAGAAAATCGCTACAATATTTTTACTGCAGTAAACATGTACTGTTTTTGCCCCTGTTTTGCTACCGTGTTGCTGCTGCATACTGTTTGTCCAAACTCAGAGAACACTGTTCTCTACTGTTTATCCGGATCCTAACCATATGGTGAGCCACAGCCAGAGAGGAGAAAGCGTCACAAGAGGCCAACCGTTGCGGCACGCATGCTAGCTTTCCTTGCTTGCTAATCCATAGCTTATTTTCCGTAGCCCCACCACCTTTAACTTTCTGTAGTGCGTGCTACTTTGGCATAGAGGTACCGTACACTGTGTGAGTCACGCGGAGAGGATCATTGGCATTGCTTCGGCATAGGGGTACCATCCATAGAGGATCCCTACTGGCCGGCCGGCCGGCTGCCGCTGCCTTGCTAGCAGCTGTTATCCATCTGACCAACTGGCTACACGTACGTCGAGACACAACTTGTTCAAGATGGAAACAAATTCGAAATTAAACCACGAAATGGCCTGGTTGCTGCTCGATCGAGCTAACAATGCAATGCATTGTTGCATGGGGATCGAGACAGGAAAATACATTCTCTTGACAGGGTATTCTCTTGACGGGCTCGTAAATTTTCGCGTCGGTTTAATATTGACCTACCAAGAAAATGTATTTTTTATGGCGGTTTAGTCGAACTGACAGGAAAATACCAATTTTTGTGGCGGGCTGCACCATCACGAAAATTAATTGTTCTAGTGTGCACACACGGTTAAAACAAAAATCTAGCGTGTGCCAAAATTTTGATGGATACGGAAAAAACTTGCTGCCGCACCATAGAATATGCAGCAACCTGTGAGTTTTCCTGATGGGCTTTTGCTAGACCGATAGGTAATAGGTAGGTGAAGAGTAAAAATCCCCAAATTGAATGTTGCCTCTCCAAAATCCCTAAGTCGTTCTCTCCCATCGCCAACTCCACATACCTGACTCTACATAAACTTAACTCCACATAAACGTCAACCCCAAATTCACGAAATCCACACCAAACTCCTACAAATCCACACCCCAACTCCAACAGTTGCAACTCCGGCCGCCCTAGCCATCTTGCTCGCCATGAATGACGAGTCCTCACCCTGAGGCATCACAATGAGGTGCGCCTACTGCAGCCACCACCAAGATACAAGGCTGTAGTAGCTGGATGTGCCTGCTCGTGCTCGGTCAAGATCCGCTGTTTCGAGCCCCTACATCGTCTCCTTCTCCCTCCCTGTCTGCACAAAGACCTCCATCGCCACCACTGTGCCTCGTAAGCACACTCCCTCTACCCATTATGTTTGTGTGTGAGCTGCTTATGAGGCCTCTCCTCCACTGTGCCATTGCTTTTGGAACATCAAGTGCATCTGCAGCCAGATCTGAAGCAGCCATCACCCATAAGTCCACTTTGTAAGCACCATCAATCTCTCCATCTATATGCTTGTGTCTATCATTTGGGATTTTTGTAACATATTCCTTTTTGTGTGTGCCTGAAGTTTCAACTTGATATTGTCCTATTTTCAGTACAAAAGGGCCCGAAGGAAAAAAGGTGACTTAACTTTAAAGAGTTCCATCATTTAATCAATATCTGGTCAATAGATCTCTGTGATATCTTTATGTTCAATGTGATGCTACCTTTTGTGATGTAATAATTCTTTGGTTGGCTACATGTTGTGATAGTTTTGGAATGCCAGTTTGTGATCTAAATTTAAGCTACTTGCAAATGAAATTTATTTTGTGTGCTCAAGCACTTGCAATGTTTGAATCGTTGTCTGTGTGTCTATGTAATTGTTGTGTAGCTACTAGCTAAGATTGCTTTGTTTATTTAGGTTAATCCAATATGACCTCTACAGTAGGTATTGTTTTAATTATACCCTGGCGTGGCTAGTGATGTCACTTAGAATATTCGATGGTTTTGCATGTCAATACTCTTCATGTCACAACTTCTCATAGGGATGACACATGTGTAAAACTAACTCATCAATTATGTTATATACACGTAAAAATTTAATGGCAGACCATGAATGAATGTATACCGGTTGGCATCATGGTAGTGCACCCTCTAATGAATGGATCGAACACACCAATCTACTTTTAGACCATGCCTTCACTATGTACGGTGTAGTTCAAGATGACACTATTAAGTATCTATGTGCCATGTGTCAGAACAAGTTTAGGCACAAAAGGGATGTTGTGGAGATGCACTTGTGTAAATATGGGTTTAGGGAGAACAATAAAACATGGACTTCACATGGTGAGAGACTTGATAGGCTTGATGAATCTAGCCTGCCAATAAACCACGAGGGATTTGATGAAATTGGTCATGTAGACAATATGTTGGTTGACCTTGGTGGTGACCATCCACCAGCAATTTATCAGGAGTCAACGGCTTCAGCCCGAACCTTCTATAGGATGGTCGCTAGTGCCGATGAAAAGGTCCATGACAACACAACATACTCATCTCTGTCTGCTGTGGCCCGTTTGCTTGCTATGAAATCATATTACAATATGTCCATTGCACACTAAAATGATACTCTACAAATAATCCATAAACTACTGCCTCCCAACTCTAATTTGGTTGAGGATTTCTACCGTTCAAAGAAGTCGTTAAAGGGCCTTGGTATGCCATATGTGAAAATTGATGTTTGTTATAATAACTACATGCATTACTACAAAGATAATGAGTATAAAGATATCTGTGACTTTTGTAGTACCTCTCTCTACGAGGAAGGCCATAATAAAATCCCACGTAAAGTCTCATAGTATTTGCCCATTACAAATAGGCTACAAAGGTTGTATGCACATGAGGAGACAACAAGGCTAATGCGGTCGCACAAACAGTCCACATTTGGTAAGATGGTCCACCCTTGTGATGGGGAAGCATGGCAACAGTTCAACAAATACTTTCCTAACTTTGCTAGAGATCCAAGAAATGTGTGACTTGTTGTTGCAACTGATGGTTTCACACCCTTCAGTTTGGGTGCTACTCCTTACTCCTATTGGCCAATCTTTGTCATCTAGTAAATCTCCCTCCAGGCATGCTCATGAGGTCAGAATACATATTCCTTGCCCTTGTTATCTGTGAAGATCATGGGGATATGATCCTAATCTTAGTGTACTGAACAATTGGCAATAGTATTGAGGCGTTTAGAGAAACCATCGTTTTCGGCTAAGTCCTACTAACTATCCGGCTAAGGAGGTCAAACCGGCCATGGTGGCGGTCTGACTGGCCGAGGCATGGCGGTCTGATTGGCCAAAAATGTGAAAATGTGTATTTTTTGAATCGGCCAAAAATCACGTATGAAGGGTTGCTTGAGGATGCTCTTGCACTTGGTCTCATTGGAATTGGAGTTTTGAGCCAAAACTAGACATAATTTGCAAATTCCAGAGAGGTGCAAATATTTGGAGTTGGAAATTTGGCTAAGTGTTGGGGCGGTCCGATCGACCATTTGTCGTGATCCGACCGATCGGTCGGTGGTAAAACCGGCCATGGGCGGCGGTCTGACTGGCTAGGCTATGGTTCATGCGCCGAGACGATGGTGAACTTTATCGATTAGGTCAAAGTCACGAGTTTTATTGCATAGATGTTGCATGATGCTTGTTTTGGCTAACATAGGTCAAATCGTGAAGAACTTGTGCCAAAAAATGGTTGCTTGGTCTATTGCTGTGTAGGTGGCTTAGAACAACTACGATCAGCGGCAGGGATCAGGACTAGGCTAGGAGAGTCAATGTCCAGAACGTTCAAGGACGCCAGGTGAGGTGGTTGGGATGAAGCAAGGCGCAAAGATGAATAAGAACCATGAAAAACGAAGTTTGAGCAAATGTCTTTGTGAAGGTATGTGCTCATGCCTCATCAATTATGTGAATTGATTATTTTTTTGTATTGTGCGGTGCTATATGACGGTTTACTTGTTTGTGATGGTTGTAGGACACCAGAGCTAGGTCATGGTGAGGTGAACCAGATCAGGACTATGTTAGGAGAATTGAGGTCCAAAACGATCGAGGTCATGCCGGAAGATGACTGAAGCTAGCGAGGTGGTTACAAGTCGAGAAGATAAGGAATCGGAGTGAAAGCTACCGGTGACGAACATGACGACAACAACAAGGTGGATCAGGACTAGGCTTAGGGACGAGTTGAGGTCTGAACCCGACTCAGGGAGGATCTGAGGTCCTGAACGGTCAAGAAAATCGGGTGCAATCATGGTGAGACATGTGGTGCGCCAAATGACTTGGTCCCAATTACAAGTGAGGACAGTTCGATGCGATCTGGATACGTGAGAGGCTTGGCGGGAAATCATTGGTGCCACATGGATGATGGTGAAGAATGGGCAATGCTTTGATGTGAAGGAATCAGGAAAGGTCGGTAGAGGGGCATTTTAGTAAATTGCCCAAATACCGGAAAAGTGGTTGTGTGTGAAACCACGGAGGTGGCCTAAGTGGATTGGGTCAAGGATACTACATGGAGGGTAAAGTTTGATGGATTTGGCCTAATAGGGTTAAAGATGAAGACAACACTTTGGGAAGCGTGCGTGAGTGAGACCCGTTTGTGTGTAGGCTTAACGAGTGTCTATTAGGGTTTTCTCTCTAAACCTAGCCTCCACTATAAAAGGGAGGAGTGCAGAATTTACACCTCCAAGCCTTGAGCCTAGGAAACCCTAATTTGTGATTTAGGGCTAGGAGAGGAAACTAGAGGAGGCTAGGGTTTGTGGAGATGTATTGAGAGATATGAGAGCACTTGTGTGTGTGCTGCCCTAGTGGCTTTGTCTTCCCAAGGGAGTGGCTGTAAACATTCATCTCTAAGAAGAAATCAATCTTCAAATTCATCCAAGTCTTCCTCTCATATGCTCAAGTATTGATTTCTTGATTTGGCTTGGTTTCGGTGTTTATTCCTCCCCTCTTGATTTTGCTTTGTACCTAAGATGTGTAAGTGGTGGATATATCTCTTGTAGACCAGATCCTATCCATCTAGGTACTTTCTATTGCAAGTTCTTGAGTTTGCGGTTTAGTGAAAGAAATGGTGATTTTTGAGGTTTTGCTCTTTAGGGATTTTGGGCTTGATTCTTCCTATGATTGAGAGTACTAGGATGTGTGGGAAACCATCGTTAGCCATCTTGGATTGATATCTCCCACGAGCTACTCTCAATCATCGTTTCCGTATTTAGCCCGGTTTTGTTGCAACCTTTACTCAAACGGAAAAAGGTTGGAACTTTGGCAATGATCTTCAAGATCTCTGATAGGAATAGGTTCCTGACATCCTAGAGAAGGTGTGTTTCAAGCTTCATGAAGTTTGGAGTTGTAGATCAAAAGTTAGATCAATTTGTGATTTTGAAATCGTGCTAAAATTCAGTTTCTCTGTTGATTTTACAGTTCACCGATCTGACCGCACTATTCACCGGTCTGACCGATCAGTGGGGTTTTTTTTTGGCGAGTTTTGATCCTCTTATTGCCTGGTTCTTATTTGAATGATTTTCTCTTATCTTTATAGCTGCACATAACTATTGGAGTGAAAGAATATTGAACTCATTATGGCAAAAGATTTTCAAAAGAGCCCATTGATTGTGTGGCACCTATTCAACCCCCTTCCTTCTAGTCGTCCGCCGGTCAAAGATTATCCCGGTCCTGAACATCCAGGAAAGGAATTGAATATTCTAATGTAACCATTAGTTGATAAGCTTCTCAAGTTGTGGGAGGGAGTAGAAACATGGGATGCTTCACTCAAGGAAAACTTTACAATGATAGCAGCCTATTTATGGTCCTCCCATGATTTCTTATGGTCCTCCCATGATTTCCCTGCTTATGGTAACTTTGCAAAGCCTTTCAACTTCATAGTGGCTACAAAGCTTACTAGTTTGATTGTTATAGGCATTTCCTACCTAGGGATCATGAATTCAAAACACAAGCTAATGTATTTCTAAAGAACACAAAGGTGTTGGATGAAGCTCCTAGGCATTTAACGGGAGAGGAAGTCCAAGCCCAAATGAACACACTAGTAGTTGACACAAAAAAAACTTTGGTAAAACACATAATCGGATCCTCATAAGTTGCTTTTGGCAACTTTCATACTTTAATAAATTACTTCTTCGACACAACATTGATGTGATGCACAATGATAAAAATATAGCTGAGGCTATATGGAACACATGCTTTGACATACCCGATAAGACTAACGATAATGTGAAGGCGAGGCAAGATTTAGCTCAAATTTACAACCGACCATCATTGCACTTGAAGGACAATGGGAAGTGGCACACGCCAAGGGTAGCATTTTGCATTGATAAAAATGATAAGTCAACAATACTTAAATGGTTTCAAGAACTCAAGTTCCCCGATGGGTATGCAACCAACATTAGGAGGGGTAAACCTCTTGCAAAGGAAGATCTTTGGCCTAAAAAAGCCATGACTTCCATATCTTCATATAGCGCTTACTCCCAGTTGCATTCCATGGATTCATTCCAGAAAATATATGAGTGTGTTTGGTTGAGCTTAGTTTTTTTTATAGACAATTGTGTGGTAAAGAATTGAGCAAGGATGTCATATGTTCACTTGAAGAGAACATTGATGTTCTTGTATGCAAATTAGAGAAGATATTCTCTCCGGGTTTCTTCAATCCTATGCAATATCTAATTATACATCTTCCTTATGAGACACGACTAGGAGGTCCTGTCCAAATCCGCTGGATCTATTCATATGAGAGGTAAAATTACTATTTCATCAATAACCTTCTAACTTTATAGTTGCTCTTCCTAAATTCTTGGGTTGGTCATTGTAGGTGTATTGGAAAGCTTAGAAAGAAGGTACAAAATAAGGCTCATGTTGAGGGATCCATTGTTGAGGCTTACTTAGTTGAGGAGGGCACAAATTTCCCCTCACTTTATTTTAATCCCAAAGTGAGATCAGTTAGAAACAAGATTCCTCGATGCGACGATGGTGCCTCTTCCTTTGAAAGTTCATTCAACCTTGAAAATTTTCAATTCAAGGGTAGATGCATGAGCTGTCGACGTTGTCGTGATCTCACAAACTAGGAGTACAAGGTTGCTTTCTTGTACATATTGACGAATGTACCAGAGATGGGTGATTTCTTTGAGTATGTGTTCAATTTAAAAATACTAAGTCAGTTTCCATAAATTCTGTTTGAGTATGTTTTCTAATTTATTTTATTCTTTTAGCAAATTTGATAAAAGAATAATGGAAATATGGTCGTGGAGCCATTCATAGGCCTATTTTTTTTGATTGGTTTAAAACCAAAATAATGTTGCTAAACACTTCAAGTTATATCTTCTTAGCCTTCTTAAATCATCGAAAAAGTAACAAATGAAATTATATATGCAATGCATGAACATATCTAGCATTGACAATGCCTTGCGTCATATTTCTTATGGCTTATCCAAAAGGATAACTACTTATGGATGCTTTGATATGAATGGATATATATTTCATTTGGAGAAGTATGAGTATACTAAATCAGGATTAACTACTATCAATAGTGATGTTTATGTGTCTTGTGTTGATGAGGATGATAGCGTGCTTGAGTATTATGGTGTCATTGAGGACATCATCAAAATTTCTTGGGAAGGCAGCATGAAACTAGAGATAGTTTTATTTGATTGATGTTGGTTTGATCCAACCCATACCGGAGTTAGGCGTTTTGGAAATTTGGGGTTGGTAGGGATTAAGCACATGTCTAGGCTTTCAAATTTTGAACTTTTTGTCATGGAAAATCAAGTTACACAAGTGTATTATTTGTCTTATCCATGCAAGTCCAAATCAGATCTATTGGATTGGTGGGTTGTGTATCATGTTTCTCCACAAGGATACATTCTTCCTAGTGGCAGCAATGATGATTCCATTCCTCCTGAAGGGCCACCACAAGATGTCTCATTCTATCAATATGATGGTTCGAAATGACATTTTGTTATTGATTTAGGGAATGACCTAGACATTGTGATACCATGCATTTCAGATGAGATAACCGATCCAAAAGACATGGACTTTCTGGCCAACCAAAATGTTGATGGTCAAGAAGATGAAGACACTCATCAAGATGAACAAGTGGATGAAGACGACGAGCTTCAACGCCCTCACTATGATCCAAAGGATTTCTAACTTTGTGTTGCTTAGATTGTCAAATTTGTTAAACTATGTTGTGTCATTTTGTTGTACTCCCCTTAAGTGAAAATAGTTGTACGTGTACTAAGTTCCTGATGTAATTTTATGTCTTTGCTATGTGGTGTTGTATAAAATGCCAATTATTTGCTGCAAGCTTTATTCCATCAATATAAAAATTTATGACACAAAGGAACTACAACTGAATATGCCTTTGTTATGCGGTGATGAACAACCTTACGCCCATGATTCGGTCCTTGCGGCAAAAGCAACAAGTGACCAACCGATCCTCGAACAACAACAATCGTGGTGGTGCTACCTCCCGAAGAAGCGTGCCTTTTAGTGCTGAAGGCAAGACAAGTCGCAATCGTCATGTCACTAAGAAGGTTGTGGAGCAATCTGGACAAAGAGGTAGGAAGAAGAGGCCACAGACCCAATTGAGACTACCTCCACAAGGTCATAAGGTTGCCCTTGCACCTAAGGGTGATGAGTAAGTATAAACTTGCATTTCCTTTTAGTTTTCATGCATGTTTTTTTATCCTATAGGTAAGTGTAAACCCACAACCATTCATGCAATATAGTGAAAGGAGTTGCAATGTTACTAGAAAGGAGTTTTGTAGTTCATGCTTTTTCATTATCATGTTTAACCTTTTTTAAACCTACAACAAGTTCATGCTATTGTGTAGCAAGGTTCAGATTATGTAATGTTTTGTCATCATTGCAATGTTGCTAGAAAGGAGTTGTGCATTTCTTGCTTGATTAAAACATTTCACCAGATTGCAACTAAGGACTAAATCGTGTTACTATGAAATCTTGCCAAGAATTGAATGTGTGTGCTGCAAAATGCTTGTGCGTTATCCAAATGTGTCTGTAGAGAACATCAATCATCCATCATTCATCATTCTAGCATCAGTTCATCAATTCATGCAAGTTTTGTTCTTTCAGTTTTCCTGGCATCCTACTGTCCATAGTGTTGTATGTATGTGTGTGTGTGTGTATGGCCTAAAAAATTGTACTACTTAGTACCAGAATGAACAAAAAAAATTCTGAAAATTGAATGGTGCTTCAATTATAATCTTAGTGCCAGCATGAATTAAATTGTGGACAGGAGAAGTGCATTGAACTTGTTACTACATACTACTAGAATAGGAGAGGCTACAAGTTTGCTTACATTGGATGATGACAATTTTGTACAGGCAATTCAAGTATGTAAATTACAACCCCAAAGACTACAAGTACAACACACAACTTGGAGTTATTCTCAAATGAGAATACCTGAGCACTGTGAAGGACTTGGATTATGAAGGCAATCCCATTGATATCCTTCTAGCGACCACGTGGGCAGATTACAATCTGGATGAAAATGACATAGGAGAGACAAATGTAGATCGAGCGAAGCGAGAGTTCTGGGTAAAAAGATTGGTACTCCTAGTATATATAGTCGATTGTTATGTTTTATATATAACTATGCATTTTGTACATAAATATGCAGACTTGTTTTCTGTGGGTGATGAGGGCAAGGAAGAGACTGGCTTCTTTTTTATTTGTTTTGTTTAGTACTGGACACACATTCTCCTTACAAATATCATGATCCCACAATATGTGTATGTAGTCTTATAGGCACAACTGTAGGCAAACTAATTGCACGTGTTTGCAAGTTTCATTCAATGTTGCACAATGGTTTCTTCGGTAGATAACACTCTTTTTCAGAACTCAATGGATAGCACTATGATCTCTTGTCCGGAACCACTGATGTGCAATACTGAATTAAATTCTTGTTAATTACAACCGGTTGCATGCTTTACAATATATCTTATTTCCATTATGTTTCCACAAATTTAAAATTTCAATTGAGCTGTAGGATGACTACCAAGCAACACTTAATAACTCTGAACACCCAGAAGATTCAGAGAGGCATGACTTGGATGGAAAAGTTACAGACACTATTGGTGGGGCTACCCCATGACCACGCATCGGCAATGTAATGGTGCTTGTGAGGAGGAGGCGACATTATATCGACTACCAAAGGAAGAAATATTAGGCCATATTTTGGGACTGAATATGTAAATCCAGACCTTATGTTTATACTGCAGTAGTCTAGGATCAAGCTAATGCACACAGTGGCAACATCGATGAACATCAATCAAGATAGTCAGAGTCGAGATCCTAAGTTGGATCGATTTGCCTTCGGTATGATCGAAATCATAGTATCGAATCCTAGAATCGGCGATTCTACGGAATTGTAAAAATACACATATTTAACATCTATACTATAAGTTTGTATGGTTCTTATATGGTTTACCACTTGCATGTTCCTTAAAAGTAGCTAGACATACTCCAGGAATAAAAATAGCTTATCATTATCAAGCTCAAGATTGCTCATGCCATAATATAGATATTTGTACTAGCATTACCACACCGATATAATATTTTGCATGCTCCTTGTTTATTTATAGTTTCATTCTCAGAAATTAATATCAACAAATTTTGCTCTAAAACAAAATATTAGCAAAGCCTGGCCTCTAAAAAAAATTGTAAAAAAAAAATTGCCCTAAGTCTCTATGAGTAGGATCAATAGTGCGATTTGGATCGACAGGCTGTCGTGGGTTCGTAGAATCGTAAGACTCTAAGAGTAGGATCGTGATTCCAACTACCTTGACATCAATCCATACAAGCGATTAAAAGGAATAGACGACTAGATTTGATAAGTAAATAAGGGTTTTGACCTTATAGTCTAGTTCACACTTATTCAGCCACGCCGGGCTTAGGCAATTAAAGAGAAATAACAGTAGCAGAACGAAAAGGAACTTCAGCGGAACCCATCATTTTCCACAGGCAACAGACTGGGAACAATACCTAACTATCAACCTCGTCAAAGTCCTCCTCCAGAGCAAAAGTTGATTTATCCAATCCTTCTTCTGAATGATGATTATAGCAAGAGTAAGTACATCTAGTACTCGGCAAGTTGTATCACGGAATGCAATTATAGATGATAGCTTATTCTAAAGGAAATGGCTTCTATGGTTATTTTGCGAAAAGCAACAATTGCAATTGATATGAATAATAGATTGAAAGCATAAGTTAAGACAATAATAAAAAATAAATATTAATAAGAGTTTCCACAAAGTTCATAGAGCTTATTTCAATTCCTTCACACAACTTCCCTTCCACAATGTTTTATAAAATCTACCCATCTGTTAAATCACCAAGCATGTCCATGACCGAGGAAACGACTATTCGAATAGGTTATTAACACTCTGCAGAGGTTGTACAACTTTACCCACAAGATATAATTAGTGCGGATAACACCAATCATAGCAAAACTTTTCAAAAACTTTATCTCAACAATTGACCCTCCCAATGAGCATACAGTCAGCACCAAACTTCACTCAACTCGTTGGTTCGACGCATACCGTTGGACACATAAATGGCGAACCATCTATAGATGTGACTCATCACTAAGAAAAAGTCCGCAAGTCCACCCATCACAAAGCACTTAACCTACTTCCTGAGTAAATGTTGAGACTCCATAACTTACTAAACTAGGCATGTCCCTACCAGGCTTGTGGTAGTACGATATGACTCAGTTCAATAACACACAAAGTTAAGTCCTTAATTGGCCAAGACGAGATTGGCAAACTACACTAAGTCACAAAGATTCACATTTCCCAAGCACAAAGCCCACCATGTCACAAAGACCTTTCCACTTGTCTCAGTCTAAATCTTTTCCCACCTTGTTGATTAAGTGCAACACATACCATCAACATGTGACAACATACAACAGACATCTTTCCACAAAGATGTTCCATAATCACTTAGTCAAGTATAAGTTCACTATTTCAAAATGATATCAATGACCCGTTACAAGGCTAAGCATACTAATCGTGTCTAACCAATCCACGTTGGTGCTATAATGTCACGACCCGGCCCTGGGCACCCCCGGGAGGTCCCTCAGGACCTCCTGGGAGGTCCAAAGAGGAACCCCCAAGACGTCTCGAGAGGTCCCTCAGGACCTCCTGGGAGGTCCGTGAAGGACTTCCCGGGGCGCCCCGAGAGACATCCGGTAGACCTCCGGACCTCCCGAGCGATCCTATAGACCACCCGGAGGTCTGGGGTCCCGACCCGAGGAGGTCGTTGGACCTCAGACCTCCTCAAGCTCCACGCGCTACTTGAAGGAGGTCCAAGAGGAGCCAACTCGAGGAGGTCGTGTGGCTTGAGGACAAGCCTAAAGTCCACTGCGATCCGAACTGGTCCCCAGGGATCATCGATCAATTCTCACAACAAGCAAGTGATAACAAAAGCATCCACATAACTCTATTAACAGCAAAAGGAGGTTTGATTACAAGTGTTGCTTACAAGCTCCAGCAACTGAGAGCACACAAACGTAGCGAAAAACAAAAGACATGGTCCACCCATTACACCACAGGTGACTGGCTAGAGGGCGCAGCCTAATTGAGTTGATCATCTTCATCATCATAGGAGTCTTCATCTGCTCAATTCATGAATCAAGCAAGAGTGAGCACAACAACCGTGCTCGCAAGTTACACCTGTCAATTAACAAAATGACATGCATAGGGATGTATCAAGGGAAAGCATATTAGGGTTGATTTGCATAAAGCTAATTTTGTTTCAAATACAAGTATTAATTTTCAAGGCAGGTTACAATAGTTAATTTTTTTTTTTACAATTCTATTTTCAGTTGGATAACATTCATCATTGAAATGGTGAAGGATACCCTCCTGCACATGGCTTCCCGCCCCAAACCCAATTTGGTTAAGCCACCAAAACCAGTGCCAATATTCCTTTTGAAAACCAAAACCAAGAGCTAACTTTGAGTGACATTGCTAGCATATCCATAACTGCGGACACAGCTATTCGAATAGATTTACACTCTGCAGAGGTTGTACACTTTACCCACATGACATGAATTCTCTAGTTTGCTTGGCATCCGTCGATACCACCTCACACTTCCTTTGGTGAGAGGTCTAGAGCACATGACAAGGCCTTTACAATGCATTGCTCCACATGATCCACCCCCATTAAGGTTTGCATGATTCCCCCTTTGGATAGAAACCCGGGGGTTAATGGGGTGCCCTCTTATGCCGGTGGGACTACAACTAGTCATAACATGACAAACCCACCACATCCACGGGATGAACCACGATAGAACTTTGCAAATTAATTAGCTGAGTCTCACACCCCATCTTTGGAGACATGTGGTTGCACAATTTGGCGTAGCCCATTATAAAGCTTAGCAAGTAGTGTCTCAAAGACCGGTCCTCAACCGACTTGGGCGACAAACCTCAACCCTGGGCATCGGATCACCACGACTCCGTGCATAGACATGCACCAACCAAACAACCGGCTTGCATACCAAGTCAAATCCATTTTTCATTTACTTTGCTTTTCAAACCTCTATGGCACACCAATGCCATGGCCATTTGCAAAACCCCATGACACACCAATGTCATGGTCGGAGTCTCCATGGCACACCAATGCCACGGCTCAAATTATTTGATTAAGTGGTATTTTTGGTCAAAACTCCCCAAATCAAGATTTTAGTCTAAGCAATACTAAGCATTCCATTTTTCAAAGCTACGGGTCCTCACTATTGCAAGAACCAGGTTTTATCTAGGGTGACAATGAAGTTGATTTCAACATGGACAGTGGTCATACCAAGCAGTAGGCATAACTATGAATTGAACAATTGGCATTGAAATAACTTACTAAAGTAAGCATGCATACATTCTTGAAATCAACATCAGTAATTTGAAATATTGGGTGTAACATGATCAAGAGCGTAACTTGCCTTGCTCAAAGTCTTGAGCTGCTTCCTCTTCCTCACTGAACTCGGGCTCCCTACGGTCTTGACAATCTACACGTGAAAACCAAATGACTCAAATAAAGTTCAAACAAACTCCAAAGGAAATCTTAATAAAACTCCAAAGTAAACCAACAGAGAGATTGAGATGTCGAGAGGAGGTCCAAGGAACTCGCTGGAGAGGTCCTGGGGCTTGAGAGAGGAGGTCCCAGAACTTGGAGGGAGGTCCAAGGAGTGCTCGGTTGAGACAGAGATGAGAAATGGGGAAGAAAGTGAGAAGGGAGGGCTTTTCCAAACTATATATAGGGGAAGCCAATGCACATGACCCAGAATAGGGGTCAGCAGGAGTTGGTAAATAGGACAAAGGGAGTAGGCAAGGAATGTGACAATCGGTATGACATGAGTACTGCAAAGGTGAGAGCATTTAATGTGATACAACATGCATTAAATGTGGTGAAGACTTCCCTGCCCAAGGACACAGTCAAAGGTAAATAACTGGAGTGTGGATCGCCAGATTGGAGCAGCCAAGACCCGCAGAGGAGGTCCTGCAATGACCTTGAGGAGGTCTTGCAGGTAGTGAACAAGGGGAGATCCTCACCCATAGGGGAGGTCCTGACGGTTGGATCTCCAAAGGGAGGTCCAAACGTCCAATATTAAATACACCTGAGGAGGTCCGCAAGGGCAAGGAGGAGGTCCTCACCAGCAGGGGAGGTCCTGATGGTTGGATCTCCAAAAAGGAGGTCCAAAGGTCAAGATCAATGGCAAGCAGGGGAGGTCCAAGAAGGTAAGAGGAGAACCTCACCCGCAAGGGGAGGTCTAGAGCCGTAGGATCAAATGTGGGAGGTCTGAACGGTTAGGATTTCCAAGGAGGTCATTAACGGCCGATTCTCCGCAAAGGGAGGTCTCGACGGCCAAGATCTCCAAAGGAGAGGTCTTGACGGCCGATGTACATGGAGGAGGTGCAGACGGTTAAGATCTCCAGGGGAGGTATTAACGGTCCAGATGTACAAGGAGGGAGAGTGATTTCGGTTAAGATCTCAGGGGAGATCTTAACAGTCCAGTTACAAAGGGGAGGTCGGGACACTGGATTTCGATCGAGACGTCGAGAATGATCTAAGGCTCAGGGAGGGTGGGACGTTCGGACCATCCGAATGTCTCACCAGGATCAAATCGTCCAATGCAAATCGGACGACTCACAATCGATAGAGATGTAATTAGAGAAGGAGGAGGTCCTAGAGGACCTGGGGAGGTCCGGTAGGACACAGGGAGGTCCAATAAAGGTAAGGGGAGGTCCTAGAGGGCATGGGGAGGTCTTGAAGGACGCAGAGAGGTCCAAGTAAACCCGAAACGCTTCAACAGGATTCCAAAGGAGCTCAGATGTACATGAGGGTGGCGAAGGCTTGGGGAGGTTGTAAGCCAGAGAAGACCCGAGAGGGAGAATCGAATCTAGGAGGTCCAAGCATTTGGGAGGTCTAGACCCAAGGAGGTCTGGACGAGGAGGACAACACAAAAGGAGGTCAGGACCTTTGGATCCAAACGAAGGGAGGTCACAGGCCACTAGATCCCAGACGAAGGGAGGTCTGGTCCAGAGATGGACAAGAAAAATGGACAGAGAAGGGAAGATCTTCAAAACTCCAACAACTCAACAAACCAACAAAGAACTTTAGTTGAAGTTTGGGTTAGTCAACTTAAATCCATTATGAAATTTCAGGTTAAGCTTTGAATTCTCATCAAAAGAAAATGGTTCTTTTTATTTTGAAATTTTTTCAAAAAGGCTCTGAAAATCAGGGTGTCACATATAACAATACCAACTAGTAATTTAACCAAGCTAGGGTAACAAATGATCATGTCAATATAATTCAAAAGGTGGGTATAATCAAGTAGGTTGCATAACTAATCCCAAAATAAGTAAAGCATTTAATAATTGAATTAGAGATGCAATAATTTGAATCAAAAGTAGTTTTGTAAAACTAGGTGCAGCATGATCAAAGCACAACTTGCCTTGGTACAAATCTTGTTGTTGGCCTTGGTCTTGATCTTGAGAAAATCCCCATTCCTTGAACGTTCCCGAAGTAACGACGTCTAACGTAGTGAGAGAGAAGAAACATAAATAAATACCAAACAAAGAGAAAACAAACTCCAAAAATTATAATAAAAATACTGAAAGGTAGGGCTCAATTTTAGATGAATTTAAAAACTTGAACGGGATCAATCAGAGTTCGTATGAGGAAGAACGAGCTCTTGGAAGTTGATCGGCTGAGAAATTCAGGGAAAAAGAAAAAGGAGAGAGAAAATGACAAGTGGGACCCACTGGAAAAAGAATTTCCAGAAATTAAAATAATTCCTGAAAATCGAATGAGTCAATGACAGGTGAGACCCACGGTCTATGGACCAGGTTCACCACTCAGGCTCATGGTCTACGGTGGACTAGGTCTACGTCATAGGGCTATGACAAGTGGGGTCCACACGTCAGGGGCTTGGTACACCATGGACTGGGTCTACGTCACATGGAATCTGGGCGTGGGCGTGGGTGGCGGCTAACTCAGTGGCGGGGCTGACATGGCTAACACGCGGCGCTGAGGTGGCAGCATAGGGACAACATGTCGACGGCTGGCGCGACAAGATCAACGGTGACGATGGTTTGCAATGATAAAGGGTGAACAGATAGCACTTATGGCTTCACCATGCCTCGAAGATCACATCCATCGGATCAGATGGAACTGGTATCGGCCAACAAGGGGGTCGACGATGAGGTAGGCAGTGGCGGTGGCTCGGGTGAACTACGCGACGGCGATAGGGACCTCCTCCAGCAACTTGGAGGTGCGCAACAGGTTCCTAGGGTCCGGGCGATGCTCATGGGTAGCGCGCGAGGACCAATGGTTGTCAGTGGCGATGGCAAAGCAGAGCAGCGGCGCGGGCTCGATGACGCTAGGCTGCTATGGGGCTTCTTTGGCGAAGAGGAAGCACACATAGGGTAGAACACGGTGAGATGGTTCTAACGGGGTAGACAACGACGGCAGGGGCTCGCAATGACGACGAAATCAGTGAAACATGACAGAGGCGACGCTAGGGCTAGATCTTCAAATCTGGTGAAACAGTGGCGGATTAGAGTTCCGGGTCTTGGGCGACTAGCGGCGGGGTTAAGTGGCTGGGATGTGACGCAGACGTCGAGGGTTTAAATCACGGGATATGCTAGGCGGCGGGAGTGTCTGAGTTCAACACGGTGGGGGAGTTTGGTTCGTGCACAAGACGAAGTCTAATGCGGATACGAAGATGACCTGACATGTGAGCCCTTGACCCGGCCAGTGCAAGCGGCGAAGGACACGTGGTCGCGTGGAAGCAAAGCGGCGTGGGTGCTGGGCTATGAGCATGCGTAGGATTGGGTCGAGGAGAGAGAGGGAATGGGCCACATGATTGGGTTCCGACCCAATGCCTTCTAGCGATTTTAAAATTAGTTTTATTTTTAGAAAATACCAGAAAATAGAAAATGTCAAGAAAAATAGCAAATGAACTTGGAAAAATTTGAACAATCGTAAAATATTTCCATGCACAAGAACCCAAATAAAATAGTTTTAGAACTAATTGATGTTTGCATTATTCACATTAAATCATTTTGACTTCTAAAGTTCCCATTTAAGATTTTTAAACTCAAACAAAAATTGGTGAAATTTTTCCAAAGGGCTAAAATGCATAAAAGGGATTTTCAATGCCAAAAAATGGGATGGTACACCATCCAACACCATGTCTCATCGAGCTTTGCTATGAGAGAATGCACAACTTCATGATTAGCAAGAAGTTCATGGACAGATGATAATGGTAATATGTTTAACGAAGATATATCAATGAATTTGTCATGTATAATTAATCTTAAGTTGGTTGGTTTCCAAATGCGATCCTTTTCCAGAAGCTCAGAGAAGAATCACCAGCAAAGATGATGTGTCGTCAACCACCAACTCAAGGTACACTTCCAGCCCCTGCTAGATAAAGTAGGAAGCAAACTGGCGGGATGGCAGAGCATACTCCTAACTCCAGCTGGTCGGATGATCTTGGTCAAATCGGTGCTCACCTCGATTCTGACCTGCTACCTACTTGCCTTAAAAGTCTCGAAATGCATCTTTTGTGGCATGGACCGTATTAGGTGATGCTTCCTATGGGTGCATGAAAAAAATCTCAAAGTCTTGAAATGCAAGGTCAACAGGATAAGGTTTGCCGGCCAACCCAACTCGGAGGGCTTGGCGTGCTCAATCTCCAGAAGTTCGCAACAACCCTCAGACTTTGTTGGCTCTAGCAAGAATGGAAGGCAGATCATAAGCCTTGGTTGGGAATGGAGATCCCTTGCGGCAATGTTCACCACGTCTCCTTTGCATGACCAAGCAAGTGATCTTGGGCAGCGGAAACAAAGCGAATTTTTGGTCCTTACCATGACTTGACGATACAATTCCCAAAGATTTGGCCCCGAATGTCTTCGAAATGTCCATAAGCATATGCGCTGCAGTTCATCGGCTCAATAACAACAAACTGCAAAAAGGTAATATGAAAAATATCGTCCCCCAATGCAAGTTCTTCACCTGGGTAGCCGTTCAGAATCGTCTTTGGACCTCGGACAAAAAGCAAGTGAGAGGTTGTCCAAACCAACACATATGTCCCCTTTGCAGACACGTATAGGAAACGACTCGACACCTTTTCTACGCGTGTATATATTCTAGACAGGTGAGGGGTTCGCTGGCCAATTGGCTGGGCTGGGATGCACTTATGCCACCCCATTGGGTAGATAGCTGGAGCATAAAAGATTGGTGGTCAAAGACTAATAGTATGGGAGGGCTCTCAAGAAGGGCGACATCCACTGTGGTCATCCTCATCACCTGATAAATTTGGAAGGAACACAACAATAGAATCTTCAATAACATGTCAACTACTCCCACAGATTTGATGGCAAAGATTAAGGAAGAAGACAGAACTTGGACCCTTACGGGAGCCAAGCGCTTGGAGAATTTCACATCTATGTAATTAAGTCCCAATTCTGAACTGGCCCGTCTTGGGTTGTCTGTGCTACCTTCTTTATTAATGTATTAGGCACTTCTCATGTCTGTTCTTCAAAAAAAAAAGTTTAGATAAACAAATAGGCAATGGATTTTATTCTGGCCTTTACCAACGGGCAATAGTTTATGTAGAGAGGAAATGCAGAATTTATCTGAGCTCACTACTTACTTCCAATGTTTATGAATACAGATATATCCAGAAGAATCACAGCCACACAAATGACCTAAGCTGCCATGACATTATATACAGGTAGTTCCAAAGCCAAACTTTGCCATGACACAAATGAATGGGCATCGCTTCGTCGCACCGGCACGGTGGAGGATTACCAGGAACAATTCCAGGCCAAACTTTGCCGAGCAGGCCCTCTGACGGAACGCCAACAGATTGAACTCTTCACCATGGGGGTGCAGGAGCCGTTGCAGACCGACGTTGAACTACATGCTCCACACACCCTCGACTTGGCCATGAGCCTTGCGAGGGCCGACGAGCGCCGCCTCCAATTCAAGGCACCGCCGACCCGGTCCTTTCCGCGTCAGGCCCGTGCCATGACCAACACTGGGAGCGGCCCTTCTAGAGCAGCGACACCCGCAGCCACCGCGCACGCGCCGGGTGGGGACCCACAACGCCGCACGTTTCGCTTCTTGTCGGCCGCGGAGATGGCCGAACGTCGTCGCCTCGGCCTCTGCTACAATTGCGATGAAAAGTTCACCCGCAATCACAAGGGCCAGCAGCTGTTTGCCCTGGTGTGGGACGGCATCGCCGACACCACTGAGACGACCCCGACCGCACCGACAAACGATGACACCACCATGGACGACGCGCCTGAAATATCGCTCCATGCGCTAACCAGTGTGCGCACGGGCGAGACTATGCAGGTCTGGGCGCACATCGGTGACCAAGAGCTCTTGGCTCTTCTTGACTCCGGCTGGGCCCACAATTTCGTGTCAGACGAGGTGGCCCGCCGCCTGGCCCTGCCGCTTCGCCCACGAGACGGATTGCGCGTGGCCGTGGCTAACGGCGAGCGTGTGCCCTGCTCCGGCTTCAGTACCGGTACCGCCATCGCCATCGACAAGGAGAAGTTCGCCATTGACCTCTATGCCATCCCCCTTGGCGGATACGATATTGTCCTGGGGACTCAGTGGCTCGCTACGTTGGGGCCTCTCTTATGGGATTTCAACCTGCTCTCGATGTCATTTTGGCCTGGTGATCACAGAGTCACCTGGCACGGCGAGGCCGCCCCGGCGTGGAGCGTGCGCGCCCACGCCTTCGACGCCGACTTGCTGACCGCCCTGCTCTCGACCTTCGACGACGTTTTCGCTGAGCCCCACGGCCTACCACCACATCCACCTGTGGCCTGGCGCAACACCAGTAGTGGTTCGCACGTACCGCTGCCTGGCGCTCTAGAAGGACGAGCTCGAGCGGCAGTGCACCGCTATACTTTCTCAAGGCATCATTCGGCACAGCACATCCGCCTTCTCCTCACCGGTGCTCCTCGTCAAGAAGCATGATGACCCATGACGTTTTCGTGTATGCGGATCCTCTCTTTCGTATTTATATTAGAATCTAGGAGCCTGCGACAGGCTCAATTCTTTGTTCTGAAAGTTGTGGGGTCTGGAAAGCTTCATCTGCATTGCAATGGTTTAATTATGGCTGGTGGGTGGTGTTGGGTTGGGTTAAGGGTTTAATTAAGGTTGTTCAGTTCAATTTACCTTCATTTTCAAAGTTTTATAGTACATAAACGTTCATTGCTGTTGATGTTTTGAATCCAAGCATGTTGAATGGATACGAGATATTTCTGAACCTATTCTTCAAGGACTTTTGACCTTTTCCTAGGGGGCTTTGCCCAGGAGAAAAGCGAAAATTTGTCTTAGGGGAACTTGGTCTGGACTCTGGTGGGAGTTCAGCTAGACAATGCATAAAAGCTGATGGAAATGCTACTTTGGCTAGCGATGTTACTCACAAACTGGTATCATGAAAATGCCCATTTCTTATGATAAAAAGTATGATCCATGAGTTCATCAAAGTCCAATGACTGTCTGCACTGTAGTATAGCCTTGTCAAAGTGTTACGAGTGTGGAAGTTGCATCCTTCGTAGCCACTCCAGACTTCCAGAGTCCTGTACTCCTGTCTTACAGCATTCAGTGATGGTAGCATCTCTTCATTAGAGTCCTGTACTCCTTTCTTACAGCATTCAGTGATGGTTGCATCTCTTCATTCTGTGACCATCTATGTACGGATGTAAATGCTTGGAGTGTGAGAACCCGACAAATGAAAATAAGCTAAGCAATGTTAATAAGTAATTAGTGGTTAATCAAAACATCTAAACAAAAATGAAGCATAATTACACAGTTTTATCGAACACATTGGCAATAAGTGGCGGACCTAGGATTAAATCTTAGGTATGGTGGTGTCGCTTTCTCGCCGCGTACTGCTAGGGTTTGGTCGTTCGGTCCTCACTCGATGGTTTGACGCATTGCGTTGAACTTTTGTTCAACTAAACTCTTTTTAGAGAATAAGTGCTCAATGAACTAATAAAATGAATACTTTTGGGATGCGTAAATAACCTAGGCGCATTAAGCACTCATATTACTCCATGTCTCGGTGACTCCATGTATATCTTTTCATGGTTCTTATGAAATTGTGATCATGATTTAGGATGATTGCTTAGTATAAATCCTAAAGAACAAATCAAGGAAGGGACTCTGTCTTTGGCATGGGGCGTCGCCCACTGAACCATGGCATGTCTTTGGGCGTCGAGCGCGCGCCCTTGCGGCCGAGGAGCGAGCACCAGCGTAAAATAGCTCTTCAAATCTAGCAAATCAAGTAATCAACCAGTCACAATCCAATGGAATTCTTGAACAATACCATAATATAAATGATAAATCACTGGAACCAAATCAACCAATACTTACCCTTGCCTTTGGACTTGGACTTAACATTTTCAAAAGCCATCCCGATTTAACAAGAGTACTTCGTTCAAGGCAGATTTTTTGAAGTCTAGCAGAACCTAAGAGCCTCATAGGACTTTACCTGTTTTCCACATGGCTGCGAATTATAAGGTTGGATGCGATTGCTAATTTGCTATCATGCTATCCAGGCAATTGGGCAAACACAGAATGGATTTTGTTCTCTTCTAACCATTAACCTGGCTAAAATCCTTAAAGAGAAAGCATTAGACTTCCAGACTCCAGTCTCACACACCACCATTCAGTCATTCACCAAGACACCAACTCACCAAGTCTGCAACTGCAACTGCAAGTCACCAGCCCACCACAAACCATAGCACCACGCGCCCACGCGGCCATTTGGTTTCTTGTTCCCGTTTCTTCCCTAATGCTTTTCTCTTTATCTCTCTCTCTCTCTCTCTCTCTGGAGCAAAACTCCATGGTTCTTGGCCAAAGCCATGGCACCATCAGGCTTCTCCGGTCGCCGCCACCATCGGACTGTCGTGTGCCTGCCTCGGCCCGTGTCTACGGTGCTTGGGCCACCCCCTCCAGCGTCGCGCCCGCCCGGCCTCGACCTCGACGCCGACCACCCTTGTTTCCCGGCTCCTCCCTAGCTAGTGCCCGGCCTCTGTATCTCGTCCCTAGTCTCCTCCGGTAGGGTTAGGCCCAGCCCTCTGGATCCGTGGTGGCCGTTGGGAACTAGGCCCTCCCTCCTCTTGCTACTACTGTGTCGTTTGCCGTTCGCTGCCCGTGCGCCGCCAGCCGCATTGCCATTAGCCGCGTGCGTGCTAGCCCCGCCCATCCGGCCGGCCGCCGTGCCTTACGCCTGCGTCGTCTACTCTGCATGCCTTGCAGTTCCTCTGCGTCGCTACTTTGTCGCCTAGGTTACAAATTGTGGGGAAATGTGAAATGAGAATTGCCAAATTGGGGATTGAGAAGTTGAAAGCGAAGCAGGAAGATCTGGATTTGTCGGCGATGGGCTATGCCGCTATGGGGCATGTGGGTTGGAAGCTTTGCCATGCCATTGCATTCGATGGTTCCACCAATCCTCGATCCTGGCGTGGTGATGGGAATGGGGAACAGGGAAGAATCGCCTTCATGGCTTCGCGGCGTCCGTGAAGAGGAGAGGGGGTTCTGGGCAAGGTAGTCGAGTCGAGATCCGAGTCGGATCGATTTGCCTCCGGTAGGATCGAATCGTAATGTCGAATCGTAGAATCGGCGATTCTCTGAGTTGTAAAAATACACATATTTAACATCTATACTATAAGTTTGTATGATTGTTATATGGTTTACCACTTGCATGTTCATAAAAGTAGCTAGACATACTCCAAGAATAAAAATAGCTTATCATTATCAAGCTCAAGATTGCTCATGCCATAATATAGATATTTGTACTAGCATTACCACTACGATACAATATTTTGCATGCTCCTTATTTATTTATAGTTTCATTCTCAGAAATTAATATCAACAAATTTTGCTCTAAAACAAAATATCAGCAAAGCTTTGGCCTCTAAAAAATTGCCCTAAGTCTCTCACAGTAGGATCGGCGGTGAGATTTGGATCGACAATTTGTCGTGGGTTAAATAGAACCGTAAGACTCTAAGAGTAGGATCGCGATCCTCTGAGCCTTAGTAGGATCGGATCGGCGATAAGACTTGGATCGACATCTTTGTCGTGGGTTAAATGAAGTCGTAAGACTTTAAGACTTGGATCGCGATCCTAACTACCTTGATTCTGCGGCGTCTACCTCGAGTAATTGCCCAACCTTGCCCTATAGCTGTCCGCCCCTGTTGGCAATCCATTTCTTACAAAAGTATTATCAAAAACTCATCAAACATAAGTTACAACGAAGTTATGATCACAAGAACAAATCAACATTATAATCTCAAAAGGAATTTACAAGAATTCATCTAGGAATATTACAGCAAGCGGAAAGTAATAATAATACAACATTCCTACACTCTCACATAAATTACAGGATTTATTTACAACACATCAAAGCCTAGATTACAACACTTAATTAAATTACAATCCAAATTCTTGCATGCATATCGCTGAAGCCCTCCTTGCCTTTGTCTATTAAACACCAGTCTATAGAACCATCCCTCAATGCACATTTCCATCGCTCATCAAGAAAAGCAGAAAGCGGTTTGCAAACCAAGTTGAGAGTGGTAAATAGAAATTAGAATATAGGAGGTTGCCGTCAGATTTCACGAAGTACAGCCGAATTCCCAAACTAACCTAAATTAGCCGGCACCATGATCATCAAGGTTTCCAAACCCACCTCAGTCAGTTGGCACCCTGATCATCAAAATACCAGGCCAATCTAGGTTAATTAGCACTGTATCACTTCCGTGGGTCTCCTCATTTGGTGTCATTATAACCCAACACCCACATTTACGAATATAATAGCCGAAACACCCTTTGGACCAAAAGGTCCTTAGCCCAAATAGTTCACGGTGAGGGCAAAATGGATAGGACCATGGTAAAGGGAATACGAGGCAAGGATAAGAACGGTAGAATGCACCTCCCCAGTGACCATCTCCCCATAAGTCTCTCCCTCTTAAGCCTTTTTATATCTCGGGGATTCTAGGATTTGCCCTCATGAGATAGATGGATTTGATTTTGCCCCCATGTGTCTATGACATGTGGGGGCCCTTATGTCATGGGCAGGATAGGGGACAAAATCTGAAATCCATCTATTCACTAGAACAAATCTTGAATATTCCTTCTATCTCATGAGTAGCCAATGCCTGCATAAACTACACAAAGCCTCCCATTTACTTCTGACCAACACACAAGCTCCCATTTCTTTCACATCCAAGAGCAAAGCCACCATAGAGTAGCAAGCAAAGCAACAAGCTTCCTTTGCCCACCCACAATGAGCCAAACATCACCCACCAAAGCAAGTGAGCCCACCATCATCATAAACACAGCGCCCTAAGGAGGAGAAGGGGAAGGCCGTGAACCATCACGAACCACCAAGGACTGACACTTGACGACAAAGACAACAGGGACGAGAAGCACAAGGGAGCATCACACTCACGTCGACATCAACATCGTCCACGGCCATTCTCGAAAACCAACCAAGAACAACTAAGGTAGTCCACTATCCAAAACACACCTTTGTCATTTTATCCCAATGAATCACCCCAATATGAACTAACCATCCTTTGAACACTAAAATAGCACTAACCAAAAGCATGCAAGTATAGTAGTAGCATCACCCTTTATCTCCATCGATAGCATCCATCACATCACAGAGCACTAGCTATTTTCATTGCGAGCAAAGGGAGGGAGGCGGTGGAGAGATAAAGGGAGTAGGGTAGAGTACCTCGGTAGCCATGGTAGCGACCCTCATACCTCCTTTGTTACCATGCATCCATGAGCTAAAATCAAAAAAGCAAAATCGGTGAAAGCATTAAGAATGGGAATGATAGAGGAGGGGGTAATAGGGAATTAGAGGGAGGCGGTCTTGATTCTTGGCCGCTTGGTGGGCAGAGTGGCCTGAGGCGAGGAAGCGTGGGCGAACCAGACCAAACAATCGGCGAGCCATCTTGTGGCTTGAGGCAAGACACAGAGACCCCGAGGAGAGAATGACTAGACCGGGTGAGGGTGGGAAGCATGTCTGGCAGCAGCTGGTGGCGGAGGCACCAGCAGAGGAGGCAGTCTGGAGTGGCACAGTGGGCAGCAGTGCTTGTGTGTGGGCTGAGGCCGAGGGACAGCGGTGCCATGAACAAGGCCTTCGTGCATGGGCCGAGGGCGGAGACCTGAGGCCAAGCTTCGTGAGGAGGAGGAGGGCCGACGGCCTTGAGGAGAAGTGAGAGAAGAGTCGTGAGCAGCAAGGAAGGGGGGTGACAGTAGGATTTGTAAAAAGTCTTGAGATTTAAATATTATTTCATTATATTTGATTCAAAAGAATATCAACACTGAGATTTGTAAAAAACTTTCATTAAGAAATAAGGGCAAAAGTAGGGTTTCCTTTTATCTGAAATCGGGGTTTAAATCACGGTTTGAGTGCATATATAAAAAGGTATCGGGACTATTGGAGTGTCTCCTCGATGAAGTCGTCTGGCGTATCTGGCGTATATAAATGAGCGGTCGATGAGGTACTTTATGAAGCTTATCTGAGAATATGATTGGAGGGGTTGAGAACGCTCGTTGTGATGATGAAGATGTCAGAAAATATGGAGTCTCTCCTCGATGAAGTCGGTGCGAATAGTTCTTTATGGGATTTCACTAGAAGAGACATACTTGCAATATAGGCTTAGCGGAGACATGGAACCAGAACTACATTAGAGTATGCGCACAGAAGCACGTTACACATAGTGACATGGCATGATGGTCCGGCTAATTGCTTTAGTCATCCTCGCTACTACTACGATACACTGCGACACAAGCATCCGAACCATATAAGTACACATGCCTTTAGGGGATAGTAAAAAACATGGGGGTAGGACGGGGGACTACTACGTAATGGCTGACCTCTGCGTGGACTAGGGCCATTTTCCTTCCTTGCTAGCTCGGCGTTGAACTCCTCGCCCGGCCTTCCCTTCCCTTGTCGCGGGAGTGTCCACATGGTGGTATGTAAAGTCGTCCATGTCTGTGATTTCATGATGTAAGTTCACGTATAGTGGAAATCGGAAGAAGGATGTAAATTCTTCATAACTCACGTCGTCGTCTGGATTACGCTGGGCGGCCGGATACCTTTATGGCGGTCGGGCTCGGCCGCATGAGCCTTTCCCTTGCCTTTGTCGTGGGGCCCTTACGTCGGTGAGTATGTCGAGTCGTCCATGTCCTCTGATTCCATGATGTTAGTCGCCGTATAGTGAAAATCGTAGAATGATGTAAATTCTTCGTAACTCACGTCGTGAATCTGGATTACGAGGCGGCCGGATCTGTTTGTGGCGGGCTCGGTACCGCATGAGCCTTTCCCTTGCCCTTGTCGGCGGGATTGTCCATGTCGTTTTGGTATGTCGTCGTCCATATCCTGTGATTCTATGATGTAAGTAAAAAGCGTAATAAGGATGTAAATTTTCATAACTCACATAAATCGATATGGATTACGCCGGGCGACTCTTGGGCTCGCCGGTCGTCCTCAATAGGGTCTAATCGTAAGGTTTCCTTTGCACGAAGTTCTCGGCCCGCACTTAGGAAGTAGTTCGGCATATATTCTGCTTTGGATGAATCTTGTTGTCGTACATCTCAAGACGTCGATCCTTTGGAAGAAGTGGCGGCGCATCTCTGGTTGCCATTTCGTGGGGATGAAGTTAAAAATTTAAGAATTCAACGTTGGCGAAAATCAATGCCTGCCTTGAAAAAGCGCTTACGGTGGTGCCGCCCGTGTAGTATGCCCGCTGCGGTGTGCAGGTGTGTGGGTGAATGATCTCTGTTTGGTTAGCCACACACCTGCTGCGGGATCGAAAGCGTGGTGGTCTTGGAGCATCTTTCATTGATTTATCTGGGTATTGTGGTGTTTCCTCTTACTTAAGCCAATTTTGCTTCTTCAACATCCTCGCGTAGAAGTTTGTCGAAGAGTCCATAGCTGGGTATCTATTATGTAGTGTTGTGCAGTGTTGGGTTTGGTTCAACCCCCTTTTATAGGCCCCATGGTTGGTATGGTGTGGTTAATTTCATGTCGATCCTGTTTTTAGTTAAAAATGAGGAGGTACATTGTTGTCATGTTTATCTGGCGATGCATAGTGTTGTCACTCATAAAGCTACTACAGTGTGGTCTTGTCCTTTGCGCAAAAGTGTCTCCTTTGGTCTTATCACTCATAAAGTTGCCTCGTGTGGTCTTGTCCTTTGCAAAAAGTGTCTCCTTTGGTCTTATCAACTGCATAAAGCTGCCCGTGTGGTCTTGTCACTACACAAAATTTGTCTCCTTTGGTCTTATCAACGCCCAAAAGCGCCCAGTGTGGTCTTGTCCTTTGCATAAAGCTATCTCCTTTGGTCTTATCACCGAGAAAGTTGCCGTGTGGTCTTGTCCTTTATAAAGCTGTCTCCTTTGGTCTTATCTTCTGTAAAGTTGCCCGTGTGATCTTGTCACTCACGCAAAGCTGTCTCCATTGGTCTTATCATTGCATAAAGCTACCCGTGTGGTCTTGTCCACTGCATAAAAGCTGTTTCCTTTGGTCTTATCACTGCTTAGAAAGGCGCCTGTGTGGTCTTGTCACTACGTAAAAGTGTCTCCTTTGGTCTTATCATCTGCGTAAAAGTTGTCTCCTTTGGTCTTGTCATCTGCAAGCTAATACATTACCGCTTTGTTAGCCTCCCTGCGGGCTATAAAATGCCACGACCCACGCTCCAAAGTAGGACCACTCGACCCTTCAAACCGTAGGAAGAACAACTTTGTCCGTGTTACGGTAACATACGATGGCAGACGCCGAGGACCCGATCCAGCGGGGTCGCCGAAACCAGACCTTTGCCTGGAAAGGAGGAAGGACTTTGGCCTAACTACCGGTTGATGCCGAACAAGCCAGCAACCGGTATGGCGAAATCTGAACGGGAGGGCGCTATCGTGCAAGTCGTGGCTGCTTTGTCGATAGCGAGACGGCGTTTCTTCCGATGCCCATACTACTGGGGTAAATAGTTTTGTTCATATTCTTTGCTAATACATCCTCCATACTAACCGTCCCTTGCACTAGATGGCGAAATGCAACTTTACCCATTGGATCGATCCTCGCATGAGCGACATGTTTTGATACGTGGGTACATTGTGGGAAGAATATTTGATTTGGGCGCAAATTTTCGATCTGAAGGAGCAAAATGATGACCTCATATGCAGTCTTGTGTGAGAGGCAACGAGGAGGTCGTGAACATAGGAAGTTCCTATGATCCCACATGTTCTTCGCGCCAACCCAAGCTATATATGCGTGCCACTACGACGGCTGACCACGTCCGAGGCGCCTAACTAGAGAACACTCTATGTGGGTAGCGAGGCGGCTTCTACCATTAGGCACGGCGGAAGCTTGTACCTTGGTAGTCTCGTTACATGCGCACTTATGTTCAATCTCCTAAAGCATGTAACTAAATGGTGGGCCGCGTCATTGCGGTTACCTTTTATCGAGTTGACATGTTGCATCGATGTGCCATGTGCATTAAGCTATAAGCGTCCATATGCATTGAACAAACATGCATTGTATGAGCAGTACACATAAAACGCATAAAAGTATACAGCGAATCTTGGGGCGCGTTGCATCGTTTAAGAGCTACTTTGTTCGGTCATGTCGGCGTGAGGACACTGCCCCCTCCGCCAGTAGCGGTAGGAGACCCTCGCGTTGCGTCTCGGTGCTCGGCTATTTAAAGCGTGGCCACACACTCGCTCGTCGTTCCTCTCAGGAATCTCTCCCTCTTCTCGAGGTGCCTCCCTCTCCGTACCTAACATTTTTCTTTGTCCTTTGTTGGCACCATCTATCGAAGTCGTTACTAATCGATGCATGTTTGAATTTGATCTTCCGTATGCGAGGTTAAGAGTCGATAGCGTTGTATGATAAGTTCATTTCAACAGCGCACGTATGGTTCTTATCTTGTGTTTTGGTTGAAATATTGTCTTATTTTTGTCGAAATAGAGACCTTTGTCGTGTTCCATGGTAGCGTCGCGTCGGTCCAAAGCGGAGTTAATTTGTCCACCGCCGGTAGCGCCTTGCTAAACGTTCCCAACTTCGGCACACGTCGATTCTTTGGAGCTCTGACGGTGCATTCGGCGGTTGTTTGATAAACGCGTCGCTAGGAACAAGATAGTAATAGATCGGTCATCGCCACCATGGTCCCACCACGAGGCGGATGTTGTGGGGCGAAGGTGACAAGCGGTGCCATGTGGGCGGTACATGGAGATCATTAGCAATCCTCACGCTCCGATCTATGGGCGACCCATGGTGTATGTCCATTTTGTTTATCTGCTCAATCCTCTGGGGCGCCGTTGAAGGAGCAATGACGCTCTTGTCCCCTCTTTGGTTTGTTGGCGGCGAGAGGTCTCGAGGCGCCCGGGCGTCGTTACACGCGAGGATGCTCCGATTGATGGAGATTCGGTAGTTTCTAACCCAATGAAGGTGTGGATAGATGGCGGGATGCTCGTGTTGATTGTCACGAGATTATCGATGGCATGTCCGAGAACGCGCCACCAAGATGAGGGCGACTTTGACTTCGCAATCCGGCGATGGGAAGCCCGGCGATGAGGCGGGATCGTCGATGGCATTGTTTCGACCGACACGGACTATGTTCCAAGTCAGTTGGATTGCCAGCGGCCTCTTCCCTTGTTACGCCCAGAGCACGAGTCGTCGTGGGCTTCGATCGACACCACCACTTGTGGGGCAACATTTCCCACAAAAAAGCCGCCGAGCAAGCTATCGTGAGTTTCGCGGTGAAGACGGTCGGACTTACGAGTGTCTGGTGAGTTTGAGCGTTGTTTGTTTGTATCTTCAACCATCTGATGGGTCGTACTAATTAATATATGTCTTCGTTATGTGCGGGTTTAATCGACACTTACATAGTTAAGTCGCGTTCTTATCTCTTGCCACCGCAAAGTCCGTCTTTGAGATTCACTGGGGCGAAACGGCCTTCCGCATCCACGATCGTGGACGGATCACACATGTGAGCTTCAGAGCCATTGCAAACGCATAAGAATGTAACCTCGGCCTACATCGCGAGCATTGTAAGCCATGCGATTGTCGCCGATTTATTTGTTTCGCCAAAGGTCACGATGGCTAACGAAGCGAATCTGATGAGGGTATGCCGTTATCTCTGAAGGTCCCGTGAGTGAAGCGGAAGGTCCTTGAAGGGTTGTCACGGTACCTACAAGGAGGCGTCGACCTAGTCCCCGAATCTTTGAAGCAAATTACGGATGCTAATCAGGGACATGCGTCAACGAGGTCGACAGCCCGACCCGTCTAACATCCCACATTCCCTAATCCTTGATCGAGTCTTACGGGCTTTTGGCGGCGGTCGTGGCTTCTACTTTGTCGTCCCGTCGACTATGGGCGGTACTTTCCTTTTGAAGTACAAGGGCACCATTCTCACCGCTATTGCGGCGATGGCAGCGACCAATTGCTCCCGATTGCCTTTGCAATTGTGGAGAATGAGAACACCGCCGATTGGCTATGGTTTCTAGACAACATAAAGCAACATGTTGTAAGGATCGGCGAATGTAATGCGTCATAACCGACCATCATGCGGGTTGTTGTCGTATTGCGCACCATGCGAGCGGTACAAGCCCACCGTTCAATGGAGCGACATGCGCTGCGTTGGTGCATGCGGCATCTACGCCAACTTCCACACGCGCTTCCGGAGCAAAGACCTCATGAAGAAGTTCAGAAGCTCTGCTGCGAACGAAGCGCAAGTTCGATGCCGTGTGGCGGAGCTTGAGGTCAAAACCGGCGTGCAAGTGGAGGTTACGGCGAGCGCACCGCCAGCGAAGTTCGCCGAGTGGATGGCGAGCATGCCCCGACTATGAGAAATGGTCCTTCTTCACGACACCTATGGTGCTCGATGCGGCATCATGACAACCAACATATCCGAGGTCTACAGCGGTGTGTTGAAAGGGGTCGTGCTCTGCCCATCCTTCGCCTGTTGTTGACGAGACATGGAACCGTCGGTCGGTTATTTCAGTCAATCGGGCAATGATGGCCAAGCAACATTTGGGCGAAGGAAGCGAGTACTCGAAGGTTACCCTTGCCTACATGGAGAAGAAAATTACCAAGGCCCGATCCCATGTAGCTATCACAATGGATGGCGTGAGAAGGAAGTTCAAGATCCGCCTGCAGGACAAGTACGTTCGCGGCCACATGAGAGGTGACGAAGCATGTTTGCACCATAGGCGATGTGGCGGTTGCACTGCAACAAGCCTCAACTCTGCACAAGCCTTGCTCCCCGTATATCTTTGCATGTCTTGTATTTCACCAATCTTCTAGCATGTACATGTCGGAGTACTCGACATACAACACCTGTATGATACTTAGAACGGGGAGTTCAACTCCTACGGCGTGGAAAGCCACTATAGGGACCTATGGCGGGAAGCGGTGAAGTGGTCACGAATGGCGCCTGCGGCATCCGGGCCGTGGGAGGCGTCGATCAAGGCGATTCAAGCGACATGGATGCAAGCCAGCGTGGAGATCGGCCAAGACCAATAAGGTGTAGGCTATGTAAGACTCATGGGTACTCATTCAGGAACTGCCCGAATAGACCTTCTTCCTTTGGCGCCACTTAGTATCTGTAAGCTATTCAGTGTATTTGAGTCATGTGAGTGTTGTAGTGATGTGAGTCTTTGTAATGATTTGCGTTGTAACTGCCTTTGCTTTCTCGATGTAACAAGTTGTTATTACCGCTTGAGTTGTTATTACCGATTTATAAGTATAGATATCTGCCTCGTTTGGGTTACGTCGTGCTTTGCAGAGAGTAGTCGCGTCCTGCTTTCCAGAGAGTTGTCACTTCCTGCTTTCCAGAGAGTGGTCACGTCCAGCTTTCCAGAGAGTGGTCACGTCTAGCTTTCCAGAGAGTGGTCACTTCTGCTTTCCACCTTTGGCGATCCACGTCCTCCTTTCCGCCTGATGGCCCCTTCGTGCTCCCAACGCTATATATGGATGCTTTGGCTGCTATTCACCTCACTCTTCTCTTCCTCTTCTCCTTTCTTCCAGTGTAAAACAAGATGTCTTCGGCCTCATCGAACATTCGAGTGAGCAGAGAATTACAATCACTATGACAGCAGCTGGTTTGCCCTCGTTGCAGGGATCCGGTTAATGTGCTTACCTCTCATACGCCAATGAATCCGTCCCAAGTGTTCATGAAGTGTTCAAATCTTTCGGTAACTTCTACAAAATCAGCACGAATGAATTGCGTTGTACATACCAGGTTTTCTTACTTTCATTTCAAGCTGCAATTCTTTTGTAGAACACAACATGTCGGTTTTGGCAATGGGCTGTCGAAGCTATCGATGGTTCAAGATATTGCAATGCAAATTTCTGCCTTCAAGAAGACTCCGTGGTGTGTTGCAATTAGATGCGATGGCTCGAGTGTCCGATCAACCAATGCAAGACTCCGTGGTATTCTTGCAATGCAATGCGATTCCTCGGCGTCCGATCAACCCATGCAAAATGAAGAGAAAAGGCTTCAAACACTTTGGATGAGAGGATGGAAAGAGTTGAGAAGATGCTTGAAGTTAGTTAAGATAGTTAGTTTTGCGGTCTTTCTTCTTTTATATCTTGTTCTTGCCAAGTAGAAGCGTCAATGTGTAATGAGATTGTACTGTCCACTCGTTATCTATGCATCGCAATCCTTGATGAATGAGAATAAAATTGTTCTACTGAGATAGATAACGAAGTACAAGTGTCCAATTACATTCCAATTACCACACTCTGCTTGGATTACAAATCAGTTAATGAAGCACAAGTTACAACATATAATAGACTTCTAATGCTACTATCGCCACTTTGCTCCTCCTTCTTTGTCGGGCATAGTACCCTGTACTGGCCTTCCGCGCTGTGTTCCTACCATAGGTCTCTGACGAATCTGTTCCTGTGGAAGCGTCAACCAATCGGTGGTGTGGGTTACTGCCATGAGTCATAGCGGGCTCCTCACCGGCGTGTCGGCGTCTGGGGGGCATCACTGTGGAAGTGGCGTTGAGAACAAGTCTGTGATCAAGCGATAGGATCTATAGTAGGACCGTGGAGGGCACCAACTCGGCTAAGCTTGCGGGATGGGTGGGTGAAGCGCTCGAGTGCAGTTCACCTTGCGGGGTGGTGGCGCAGGTACATTGTGTGCGGACTGATACCATGGCGCCAGATCGCCCATTGGAAATTGTCAACGGTGTGTGGGCGCAAGGGAGAATCTGGGATAACATCCGCCGCGATTACGGGTTTACGTCTGTGCTCTCCGGAATGTCCTCTTCGTGGCTCTGTGGCGGCAGCGGCACCAGCGTAAGGTCCCTCCGTGATGGCGACGGCATCGGCGTAGGGTCCCTCCGAGAGACGAGGACGACATCTGCGTAGAGTCCCTACGTGGAAGCGCGCTGAACGATCCGCCGCCCATCTTTGCCGCTGCGCCATTTGGGTCGACTTCGCTTGGATGGGAAGATGGAGGCGAGGGTACGGCGGCGCCCGTCAATGCCTCGAGTCGACATCGCTGGGCCTTCCACAACTCATGTTCTGAGCGACCGCTTGACATCTTCAACAAGCGTCTTCATGACCGAAAAAAGCGTTATTTGTGTTGTTCGTACCATTTCGAGTTCCGCCGACCGCGCTCGATAACGCTCTCCAAACGGTCCACCTGTATGGTTACCGAACAAACAAAATTTTGTTAGTTAACCCTATTTCGGAGGGTGCTTAATCTACTACGTGCTCAACGTACCGAATCGTTATTGTGTGCTGCATGGTGCGGGTCCATCCCCAAGTCCAAGCGTACGTCGTGGCTAGGATCTGCATGTCGGGTGGGCGCTGTCGATCTCGTCGCGTGTGTGCGTCGTACCACTCCAAGTGCGTCGTAAGTCCCTTCATCGTAAGGGCGTGCCTCCTCTAAAATGGAATCGATGGCGTTTGCCATGCATCTACCCACGCTCGCTGCGTCTGAAGCCAATCATCACTCTTGCGGCCCTTCTTAAATGCACGAAGGTGGAACAAAAGAAATAAATTATGGTACCGACATAAGATATGACTAAAGGATCTACAATATTATTAAGCAATGCAATGTACTTACATGTGACTACGACTATAGCGGTCGCCCTAGAGCGAGGATCTCTGGTGCGGCTGAAGCGCCTCATCACCCGTTGTGGGTTATGCGGCTCAACCATGTGGGAGAACACCGGATAACAAGTTGTCCTCGATGCGCGCATCTGGTGGCATAGCAAGCTCAAGCCGTCGGGCGCCGTGCCCTGCACGTGGGCATCCGTCCAAGGAGCCCATATTATGTCATCCTCGTGTAGGGTCTCGAATTCATTGTGGAACTCGGGGTATATGCGGCGCACTCTCTCCCTAGCCCACCCTAGTACTACCACAGCCCATCGGGATCCCATGGTCGGGCCTTCCACGGGATCCTCCTCGTCCGCCTCACCATAGAAATGCTGTGTGTGCGGGTAAGGGTGGGATCAGGGCGAAATCTGGCCGTCCGACCGCTGAAGTGCTTCCACAACCCACGGTATAACAGCGTGTGGCAACCCAAAGCATGGGCTCTATTCTCGTCTTGACAGCTGCGAAGCGTCAGCAAAGATATGATACGTCGCAAGACAATCTGGTGAACCCCAAGCTATCTGCGGCACGTCCTCATCGTCGGCGTCCACGATGGACTCCATAAGGTGAATATAACTTCGGGTACACCATGTCCCCTGCGTGCTAGGGAACATGACCCACCGAATATAAACAACAAATATGCAATAAGGTGGCATCGAACCACCTCCTCGGTGGCGTCATTTGGGCAATGCATGAATAAATCGCGACCAACCGTGTGGAATGCCCTTAGACCTCTCGAGGATAGGCTGCGGCGATGATTGAGGCGCACCTTCAATCCGGCGACCTCGGAGGAACAAGCTGCGGCCCAAGCGGAAGGCCGATAATGAAGCCGGCGTCTTGCGGTGTCACCGTCATCTCCCCACCGGAAGTGGAGCGTGTGGGTCTCCGACGCCAACGATCAACCAAAGGCGGAAGAAGAGGCATCAATTAGGAGGTTACGCCCCATATTTAGCATGCGGGCAAACACAATCGGCCCACATTGTGAAGCCTCGGAACATACCGCTGGCTAAATCCGGTGCCGGGTCTCCTCGGTCCCGTGTCACCAGAGTTGGTGGCCCATCGCCATCGATCCAAGCGTGACAGCGATGCTTGCCGTCCCATGCCGCTTCAAGTAGGGGTGGTAGAGTACGAGCCATTGCTGCAAATAGACAAAAACTAACAGTTAGCGAAATCTAAGTACGTACTTAACGGTAAAAAATGCAATAAGGAAAAAAAAATTAAACACGTACTTACCTAAACTATGAGCGATTCGACCGCGGCGTTCGTTTATGTCTGCACTCACGAAGACAACGAAAGATAGCGGCGATTTAAAGCCACAAAAACCAAAACACGCATGCAAAGTAGAGCATCTTTCGATTGGAAGCGGTCTTGTGGCGAGGGAGCGAAGCGAATCACATGTCGAGGCCGAGGGCAAGACTTGTCGCGCCCTGCCAGGCGGTGCTGCAGCGCCCATGCATGATAGGAACCTTGTCTGAGGGGCCATTCTTGCAAATTATGGCGAATGAGGGCTATTTTAAAATTAAAAGTTGCTCTGAGGCCAAAAGCAGTAAAAAATTCGATGAAATGGTGGATGAGGAGAGAGGGGATAAGGGTTAGGTAGGTGAAATTAGGAAGTTTAGTTAGAAAATAGGGATGAGGTAAAAAGGGGTAAAGAAATAATTTCTAGTAGAGATTAATGCCAACAGTTGTAGCAGTAGAAATTAAGCTCATAATTATTGCGTATCGGCGTTGTGAATTTGTTAGACCGAGTAAATTTTGCTTGCCGTGTATGAGTTAAATAGCGATGGTCGATGATAGAGAGTTAGCGTAGGATAAATAAAATATAAAACTAATCCAGGACTACTTAATAAAATGAATACGCGCATTAAATTAAACTAATTATCTAGAGCGTTAGAAAATATATTTTTTAGCAAGATAAAATAATTAGATTAAACAACATCTGCGTAAAATCAATTAAGCAACTAATGGCACGTGTACAATTTCGCATACTTAGTTGCATGCAGGATTTGTTTCGTATTTTATTCTCGTACGTTAAGTGCAAGATTAAGCAACCTCGATCCTGTAGCTGTCAGATTAGAATAACCGCAGTTGGGGAGTGCTAACTTAACGGGGATCGAAAAATATTATTAAATTAAAGTATGCTAACAAAATGAAATCCACTAACTTATGTACGCATAATATCACCCAAAAGTAACTAAGTATTTATTTATTTATTATTCGTTCTCCTGATTAATTACAAAGGACAAACCCACGCGATAGGAGTAGGCGATATCGAGTTAAATCGACGCCGACCTTTTCTACGACTACGAAGGCAAACTATTCTCTTGAACATAAATATAGTTATATTAAATGTAAATTGTATATTGCTGTATCATATATGCATTGCATCAAAACTATTTCTGAAAATCAAATTGAATAAATGATATAAAGATGAAAGAGATAAGAAAGTGGAAAGAGATGTGAAAAAGAGAATTATATGGCTGGTAAAGGGGGCCCATGGCAGGAAAGAGATGAGGCAAGGAGTAGGACCCTTTACATATGGTTAGTATATAAGGACCAACAAAACTCTTACTCGGTTATAGGCCGTATTTAAGTGCCAACTATTGTTCCGTTTCGACGGACAGAAAATGCTACCTTGTTACATAATTATGCTCTCCACATCAGGTAAGTAATATGTGTGATTGTGATGGAGGAACCTAGGACCGGCAGGAGAAGTCCGGAAGTGGAGGATCCAAGACGCTATAGTGCTAAGGTGGAGAGTTGGGTGCGGGATAGAAGCCACCTCAACCAACATTACCAGAACTCGATGAGTGACGAGGTCAGTACCGACGGAAAGTAATGGATGGAGAAACAAATTACGTAACCTGGAAACCGTTCTGTATTCTGATCTCGAACCCGCATCAAAGGAAATGCGATGGACCCAGTTCAAAGAGTTCAGAGTAACTATGGGTAAAGTGGTACAAAGCCTGTGCAGTGCTAAATAGAATCATGAATTCATGCCAGTCTCTTGGATTGGAGTCTACAGGAACCACTGGAGGTCTATCTTTTCTCCGGGTAACAAGTAGTCTTTTCAGTATTAAAATTTGTCACTTAATGTTTTAACGAATTGTTTATTTTCAGAAAAAAGATGATATAGAAAATATGATAACGAACGGAGATAAATCATACGGTGCATCTTTTGCTATTAATGCTTGCTGAGTACATTTGTACTCAACCTTACTATTATTCTCCTTTGTAGATCCTAGTCCGGCCAGGAATTATCCCGCGTGGGACGAGGGTCACGTACGTATAGATGAGACCACAGGGGACGAGGACCCTTACTACGATGAGCAGGGCGAGGTGGACGCTCTATTTGGCACGTGGGATGAGTAGACGACCCGTGGAGAATGGTAGACAAGCGAGGGGACTTAGTCCCATTTTGTAGTTATAAATTACTACTTGTAATGTAAGATCTTAGCCTTGTGTGGCTAACTGTTGTAATAAAGAACAGTCTCTATTTTATTATTCTGCTGCGTCAACTCTGGTAAAGTTTACTATTCGTTGAAATGGTGTTCTACCGGGCAGACGAATAATAATCTGTTTGCTTAAATATGATTACCCTTCGAGGTAATGACACGGGTCGCCACATGGAGCTTCTACTGAATCTTCTTAAGTAAATATTGACTCATTTCACCTAAAAACTGCTGAATATTCATTCAAAATAATGTTGTCCATGGTCATCGGTTTCAGATGTGATATCTAGCGCACATGTTTTGAATTGACAAACACAGGCTATTGGCGTGACATTTTAAACTGTTTTTTTACTGTGAAATAAGCACCCATTCTCAACGAAACAAGGTCAGGGATAAGGACAATATATACCATTCAGCAAGCAGTTGAAGGAGAAGCTCACGAGGGAAGAACATATTCAGGTGTTCTGTTCATCAACCGATCTTCACATCAAGCATACCGTACGCTATGATGCAGCCAGGTCTCAGTTCCTCACACAACATTGTAGAACATTCGAAGTCGCTTAAGCAATCAACAGTATCAACCAATGAAACGAATGCTATCACTCACACATAAGTACTATATAAATTAGTAGACATTATAAAGATCCATCATAACAATAGCAACCATCATTACATGGGCTATCATGCCCAGGGTACATTCACACGCCATTACCACAGATGATATGAACACGGTTTATACATAGTTATTGTATTTATTTACCTTCACTAGTCAGGCAAATACTGTGACACAGTTGATATTTAGTTATTCAAGTAGGCACTACTACAGCTGACACTACCATAGGTGATGTTCGCTTCCAGACCATGGATGCTTAAATGCTTAATGGTAATGCCAAGCTCAGAGAACCTTACTATCTCCATGCAACCTCCTCCTGCTTACACCACAACAATTGACAGTTGAGCTACAATATTTCTCTTGACCTGAAATGTCCGATAAGCTGGCCTCGATCATGTTATCTATTTTTTTAAAGCTGCCTTGTGGATTATCTAGAAGCACCCTCAAGTAACTGTCAAAGGATGACTCCTTATCCTCCTGAGTATTGGTCCTTCCATCAAAGGCGGATTCATTACCCTCCTTTGTATCGGTATCTCCATCGAAGCTGTTGAAATCCCCAAAATGCTCAGTAGAGGGAAGTGCTTTGTTGTCGAGACCAATGTTAGAAGAAGTACTACCTCCGGATTCTAAAACTTGACGTCCATGCATGTTGTACCTACCTAAACCACGTCAAGTAAATAAATTCGGAGGGAGTATCATTCTTGTCTAAATCAAGAAGACAAGGAGAAGGCTTACAGGGAACTCCTTGCTATAGCCTAACACTAGGTAACACGACAATAAGATAGCCAAGACCAACTCTAAATAGTTTGAGCAGAAGGGTGTAAAGCACGGAATTAGCAACTACGCTTTTGATGTCGGAGAAGCTGATCAGAGCGGCCTTCCTCTTGGTTCTCTTGTATTGCTTCCGTATCCTGCTGAAAAAGCGGTTGATGGAGGCAGGAGGTGACACACTCTTCAGACCTATATATGTGTAATTCCATTCTATGTAAAGGTCCGAATTGTACAGTTGGATACTTTGTAATCTACTTTTGTTCGAGTTTTTTTTTTCTTATTTAGCCGTTTTTTTAAACAAAATAGAAAAATTAGTTCAAATCTATAAACGAAATAACAAAAATGACACCCGATAAGACATATCATCTATTTGTGCATTGCCACCGCGTGAACCATCAGTTCTCACGTATTCCACCGGCTGTAATGCTACCACGTGAGAGAGCCACCTTCTCACGCAAACCAGAGGATACGAGACAACAACCCCTCGTGAGCTAGAAGCTGCACCACGTAAAACATTTTTTAGATAAGAGAAGGATAAACCTTTTAGCCTCTATACCATATGATGTACATAGCTATAAATTATTATAAACGAACAAATCGACTTACAAAAGGTAGACCAAGAACTAAATGGTAAACAAATTGTCATCTTGTGGCAAGATCGAAACAACCCGCACATGCCAAACTACCTAGCTTCTCCTTCATCCAACACATCCTTATCGCCGGTGAACACCAGGTCGTCCACCAATGCAACGACACGAAAACAGTAACTGTGCAATAGGGTGCTTGAGGGTCAAGTCACCAAAGCGACGCCTCCAAAGAGGGATCATAGAAAATGTCGACAGATCCAACCAATGAAGGTCGGCTCTAGGGTTTTCACCTCAGTGAGCAGACACCGGTGCTCCAAGACAACGCCTTCAAGAAGGACACGACGCTCATCGTTTGACCCAACCAGTGAACACTAGATCAATGCTCAGTACATCGTCGTCGTCGGATCCAACCACTGAAGGCCAGATCAAGGGTTTTCAACCCGGTGAGCAGATACCGGTGCTCTAAGACAATGCCTTCAAGAAGGACACGACGCTCGTCGTCTGACCCAACCAGTGAAGGCCAGATCAATGCTCAGTACATCGTCGTCGCCGGATCCAACCACTGAAGGCTAGATCAAGGGTTTTCACCCTAGTGAGCAGATATCGGTGCTCTAAGACAAAGCCTTCAAGAAGGACACAGTGCTCGTCGTCTGACCCAACCAGTGAAAGCCAGATCAATGCTCAGTACGCCGTCGTCGCCGGATCTAACCAGTGAAGGCTAGATTATTTACCCTGATGAGCATACCGGTGCTCCAAGACAACGCCTTCAAGAAAGACATGACGCTCATCGTCTAACTCAACTAGCGAAGGCCAGATCAATGCTCAGTACGTCGTTGTCGTCAGATCCAACTACTGAAGAACAGATCAAGGGTCTTCACCTAGGAGAGCAACTATCGGTGTTCCAAGATAACACCGCAATACGTAAAACTTGATCAATCACAAGAAGTCGGTGCCAAACGAATACATGACCAGGTAGACGCTAACTTGAGTTTAATATCACATTTTGAGGATTTAGTTGTGCTTCCTATATATACTTCTTTGATTGAACTTAGGTGCACCGGTAAATACGATAGAGGAGGATTACATGCTTCTATGATGGATGACATTACTAAGCAGCATTGAAGTCCGAATCTCAGTCTCAGTCAACCCTGCCCGTTCAACTCTAAGCTAAGTTTGTGTCAGTCTGGATGTCGTCAATAGTCATGAGTCATACCGTTGGAAAGCTTATCGAGTCTAGTTTTTAGTGCTTTAGACGGTGTATTATTTGGAGTTGCGTAGCAAACACTAAGAGGTATCTCTAATAATATATTTATTGTCGTCTTTTAGATATGTCACGACAATAAAATTCTACGTGAAGAAAAGAAGGGGAGAAGAGAGAGCACATATCGTCTTTTCATGAAGAGACTGTCGTGTACGCGAAACAAGATATAATTAATTAATCTACTCTAGTTGACATATAGGCCCGTTTAAAAGAAAAATTATAAAATATAAATATTGGAGAGTGTGCTAGAGACTATCTATTGAAGATATTATCTCTAAAGATAATATAGCATATGTTAGAGACAATATTATATCTAACCATTGGAGATGCCTAGAACATTTTGGTACAACCTGTCCAGACTGTCAAGTGTTGCGCGAGAAACGAACAGTCATCTCAAAAAACCTTACCAACATGACCTTTCAGGTGGTAGAACGTGAAAAGGTATGGCCACACCTAACTAGGAATGTTGTTTCTAGTACATGAACATAAAATTTATTAATGCTATGAATATGATATCTAGATTGGGCCATATAACCAAACTCGACTTCACTTCAAAGACAAGCAAATGTGCACAAATAAATTAACCCCAATCTAAAATTTATAGCCCATATTCCAGCAACACATCAACATTCAAACCCTAGCTATGCAGTATCAACAAAGCAATGACGAAACAGAGCAGATATATCAACCTAGAGAGCTTTTAACAAAACAAAATTATTCGTCCGCATGCATCAAAGCAATACAATAGATATACAATTGCAGAAAAACCAACCTAAATATCATCTGAAGCCAACGCCGGAGTAGAACAACATCCTACTCGACCACCCCATTGTTCGCCGCGAAGCCTTCTACCATCGCTCAGAACACCAGCACAGCCGCACGCCACCAAATCACCCCTCCCCACGCAAAGACCTCTCCCCTTCAAGTTCTTGGCCACCCCGCTGGCCGCCGGGAGACACGAAACCTCTTACCGCCGTAGGGAACAACCACAAGCCACCGAATCACCCCCTCCTGCTCTCCCTTCCAACCTCTTCTCTCTCTCTCTCTGCTCGCACACTGAGTACAGACAGAAGTTAGAAACAGAGGAGTGCAATAGTTTGGTTTCGTACCTAACGGGTTGAATTTCGTGCGGATCGGACTGAAAGAAAACCGCAACAAGACATCAACACAGAACCCAACAACCCTGATCACAAACCAGTGATCTCAAAGAAGATCTAAGGGCTGAAAAATCAACTGAGATTTAACTAATTTTCAGTTGCCTCAGAATTAGCAATTCCGAGGAATTATTACAATATACTACACATTATCGTGGTGTTGTAGAGTGGACTCAATTACTGCAGTGTGCAGTTGATCGGTGGGCGGCGAATCACGATATATACTCACGTGTTGTTTAGTTCTTAATTCTGTTTTGATTCGTCCCCGTCCATTGTTTTCTTCTCCAATCGATCGGTAGGGTTATTCTTTTTAGGGCTAAATGGAGGCCCTTAATTTCTTCATGCTTGGTTTTGTTCTTCTTTTTGTTGTGCCATGGTTGGTTAAAATGGAGATATGTAGCGTACCATTAAATGTTAATTGAAGTGAGGATCTTCACTTCATGTTGCGAAATGAGATCTACTTGCAACTAGAGCTGGGACTTGGGCCGTACTTTTTCGAGTCGATTCAAAGCCCGGTCGGCACGACGCGGTCTAAGCAAGGCACGGCATGGCATGTGGTGGACCGGGCCTGCATGGTACGAATGGCGGACCGGGCTGGGCTTGAGAATGCGGCCCGTTGGGTGGCACGGCACGGCACGATCAGTCGGGCTGTGCTTCGGCCGGCCCGACACGAAATAGGCCCAACCTTTCAATTCTAGCCCAGTCCCTCCCTCTCTCGGCTTGGCCTAATCACTCCCCCACCCCCGGTCTAGCCCAACCAATAACCCCACTCTGCCACCCGACCTGGTTCAACAGCCCTCTCGGCCTCCCCCAACTCCAACCCCTTATCCCGAGTCTTGACTCCCAAATTCCCAATCCCTAATCACATTACCTGATTCCCCTTCCTCAAGCTCCAACCGCCTCCCTCCCCACGCGTCGCCGATCGCCGCCCTCCATCCCTCTCCTCCCACGCACCGCCGGCCGCCTCCTCCTCCTCCTCCCACCTCCCTCCTCTCCCTCCCCACCCTGCTGCGCCCCGCCTCCCTCCAGCCACCTCCTCGTTGCTGTCCTTCTCACCCCCTTTGCAAGCGCCTCGCGCGGTCGAGGTGGGCGAAGTTCTTCATTGACGTCTAGGAGGAGGAGGAGGCTATGGCGAGGGGGAGCGGGTGTGGATGGCACACGAGTGTATTTATCTTCCTGGGCGGTGGCGGTTGTCGTCTTCCCGGACGTCTATATTTACTTAGGGCTGAGCTTGGACCGGCACGGCATGACCCCAGCACGATGGGCTTTGAGCCGTGCCTAGGCCTGATCGAAGACGAGACGAGCCGGCACGGCACGGCATGGCGCAGGTTGGTGACTAGGCCAAACCGGCACAGCACGGCCCAATGCCCACCTCTACTTGCAACTAATGTTATGTACACGCACGCACTGTTTCCCCTTTCTTCTTAAAGTGACAAGTAAGATTTGCTTGAAAAGTTAAATATCACAACTTTTCGTGGGCTAACGTATTTTACTCTCTCCGATTGTAAATGTGAGTTGACCTAGGTTTGGTCACGGGCATCAAGAAGGGTACATTACTGAAACACCTAGCTTTGTCACGAGCATCATGAAATGGTACCCTTATTTATTCCGAAACATTACCAGCCTTTTCTCTTAAATATGCATGTGTGGGAACAACAAGCGGTACAAGGAAGACATAAGTAAATGTGGCTCCAAGTTGTAGAACACCTATATTCAAACAAAAGTTATACTCCCTCCGTTCTTAAATATATGATGTTTGACCAAACGTGCGGTCAAACTTATCTAACTTTGACTAATAATATATGAAAAACTATTTAGATTGATCATGAGTGAATAGTATTATTAGATTTGTCATGATAAATATTTTCATAATATAATAATTTTGTAATTTTTACTAACAAAATCATATGAAAAGTAATGGTCAAAGTTATATAAGTTTGATTGCACACTTAATCAAACGTCATGATATTAAGAAACGAGGAGATATGTGTCCAGAACGACTTATCCTTGTAATAAAAGGGAAGTGTCGGTGTAATTGTGTCATGGAGCCACCTTTTGGTGGGGTGGTGGAGTTATGGGTGTACAACTCCACCTAATAGGGTTTAAATCTTGGTATCCACTTTTACGCACACGTGAGTATACTTCAGTATAGATTTTGTGAGGTTGTGAATTTATCCTCAGCCTCTATCTTTCTAGTCGTGTGCTAAGAGAATGCGCTTGCGTGTGTGCGCGTGTGCATCTTTCTTGTAACTCAAAAAAAAATTGTGTTGTTGTTTCATTTGTCGCTTGCCAACTAGATAGCTAGCTTGTTCAATTGTAGAAAAGAGTCAACGACAAGTGAGAACGACGTCATGTCGAGTTTTTGGCCGATTTGGCATTGTTGGAGCCTAGAATAGCAAAAGTAGTCCCCTCTCCGAAACATGTGCAAAAAATGTCACCGGAAATCGCACGGACGCACCATGTAGCAAATCCAGCCCCCAAAGGCACTATTTTGGTGAATCCGGCCCCCATGGCACGGATTTGGCTAGTCGACCCCTAGGGGCTCTAAGATCGCTAGTCTAGCCCCTGTACACCAAGATCGCTTTGTCCGGCCCCTAGGGGCGTGGTTTTGCCCTCAGCTGGCCCCTAGGGGTGCGGTAGCCCCCTTTGATTTTTTTAAACTAAGCGGCTGTCTCGGGATTCTCGTTGCCTCCTAATGCGCAAAAAACCCAGAGGGTCACATGCACGTAAAACACGACGATTTCGTCCGTAAACCCATGATCGGCCTTCAGACGACTATAAAACCGAAGCGACGCGCTCTCATTCCCCACACCAAAACCATTACGCTTCGCATAGAGAGAGAGAGGATCGAAGCGGCGGAGAGGCGTATGATCGACAAAATTAGTTCGATTTATTGTCGATTTGAGGGTGTTTAGAGAAGTGTTTAGCTGTCATTTTAGTAGAGTTAGTCCGACATCAATTGAAGATCTTCTAAAGTAGGTAATTTCTCTTGTATGCACTATTTTTATGAACTGTGTAGTTAGTGTTAGAGTATTTAGTCGTAATTAATTAGCTATAGTTAGTTAGTCATAAATATTTAGTTGTAATTGAAATATTTGTAATTAATTAGTCATATTTAATTAGTCGTATTTTATTTTGCAAATTAGTTAGTTGTATTTAATGAAGTCGTAATTAATTAGTCATAGTTAGTCATAATTTTCACTTTCATGACTAGTTAGTCGTAATTAATTACTCGTGGTTTGTTAGTCGTAATTAAAATTCGTAACTAAACTAGTTGTATTTAATTAAATTCATAATTTAGTCATAATTAATTAGGGTTCATTAAATAGTATTAATTAATTAGTCGGCTTAATTAGAGAGTTGTAGTTCGTTAGTATTTGTCGGACCCTAGGCTTTGAGTACTCAAAACCCTCGTGTGTGTATCGTAGTAGTGCCATGATCAGTGGCTAGTACACATATCCATCCATACATACATACATACATAGAAAATGAAACAAATATAGTACATAACTTAAGTGATTACAAAGTTTACATCACAAGGGTCGGCCGGAAAAATAAAAGCTCAAGTATCAGAATAATCAGCGGAAGCATAATATGTATAAAGTCCCAAAGTCTAGCGCTATGCCCATCCAAACTCTCAGGCAACCGATAAGAAACAAGTCCTAGAAAGACCCGTCACTGAACCCTCTGGTCCAGATGCAAAGAACGCGTCGTCCGGCGTAGGCTCATCCTCTTAGTCTAAACAACAATTTAATCAAGATTGTGTACATTGCGTACTCAGTAAGACTTGTAGTGTATCGCAAAGTTTATATATATATATATATATGCATAGCTAACAAAGGATGAGGCTCTATGCTACAAGTTATTTTCAGCATTAAGCAAGTTTTATTTGCAATATCAATACGTAGTACTTTGCAATGGAAATTTAAAGAGCAGTTAAATAGATAAAGGACAACAAGTAACTATTTGATAAATACTAAATCACAACCCTCCTCGGCTACGATCAACATCTTACTCTCAGCCATAGACATGGCACTCAACTCAAATAACATAACAAAACCATTCCCTTATTTTCCAACAAGAACCATTTTTTTATAAAAACCAAGACTATACCCGGCAATACTACATATAGCACGCCATTACCCTCCTTTGTATCGGTATCTCCATTGAAGCTGATGAAATCCCCAAAATGCTCAGCAGAGGGAAGTGCTTTGTTGTCAAGACCAATGTTAGAAGCAGTATCATTCTTGTCTAAATCAAGAAGAGGAGAAGGCTTACAGGAGATCCAAAAATTTTGTACTTATCAAATGGGATCAAAATTTATTAAAATTTTGTTGGGGGCTCCTTACATAGTATAGTTTCTTCTGTAGATTTTTTAGGATTTTATTTCTCCTGTGTTTTTCTCGAAAATTCTTCCAAGTTGTTGTTTGCATGTAAATTCACTATTTGATTATGCAATTAGTTCAAAAATCACGCAAAAATAATCTTCCACACATAACATGATCATTATCCTTCTCCCGCTTGTTTTCATTATACTTTCCCAAAATTGGGATTTTTGGGGTTTTACAAGATTAATTAAAATAGTCATAATTAATTAGTACTAATTATGTAGTGGCAATTAATTAGTTGTTATTAATTAGTCACAAATTAATTATCCTAATTAATTAACCATAATTAATTAGTCATCATTAGTTAGGCGTAATTATAATAGACCTAATTAAATAACCGTAATGAAATAATCCTAATTAATTAGGCTTGATTAAATACTATTAATTAATTAGTCGTAATATAGACTACGTAGTGCAACCTATATGTTATATTGTGTACAACAAATTGGGTTGTTGTGGCTTTAGATAATATCGATAATGCAAGACTTGCTAGTGTTTTATGACGATGGTCTCATACGGGAGGATGTCAACCTAGGCTCGAATGGCGCGAGGAGGATGCACCCGATGAAAATACTATTTGAAATGCACACGAGTTGAAGACTATGGTACGATATTATATGATTTGCATGCCAAGTATTTCCTTCAGTTGGTTTATGGACAAGCTTATCTAGCCTGTGGTACAATACAATATTAAGGAATATCATTCACATTAAACCGACAAATTAACAAAGAATATCCTATTTGATCGGGGTAATTTCATGTGTAAAAATTTGTGGAAAATGTTTTGGTCCATGTGGTAATACATTTTTGGAATGAAATTATGTGATTTCATTTGAAAAAATTTGTTTGATATGATTTTATCACATCTTGGCCGGTATGTGACAATGAAAGTTTGATCTGATCAGCATGGGTGGGCCAGGCGGCCGACCACGTGAGAAATTTTGTGGTATGAAATTTTTGGTTCATGTGATAATATTTAGTTCCTTTTTTACCTTCACCTTTACCCTATTCTCATCGCAGTCTCCGTAAAGAAGATAAAAACCGTATCGGAATGTTGCCATGAAGTCGGAGTATGATTTCCTCTACGTCCCGATTGACTTCGGGTACCAATACTATTTTTCTTTGTGCTCCGAGTAGTACTAATCATACTATTACTTTTACTATTTATGACTTTTGGCTTTGTCTGATTTGATCACTCGATTTGTGGGCTCGTTTGATGTGTTTGCCTAGGTCCAAGTGCGAGGTAAAAAACAAGAAGAGGGGAAGACCGGCCCATGGGGGCATGGAGGAGGGGAAGATAGGGCCGTGGGGGGCACAGAGGAGGGGAAGGCCGGGCCCTGGGGGCACGAACAAGGGCAAATCTGGTCCTTGGGGGCACGGACGAGGTTGCACCGACCCCTAGGGGGCGGACGAGGCTGCACCAGCTCCCTGGGGTGCGGACGAGGCCATGTATCGCGTCCCCACGGTGCTTCTTTTTTTTTTGCCTTTGGAGGATTATTCAGTTTATCTTTTTCTGCTTCTGCAATGCATGTACGATATATGATTGAGCCAGTAGACTAGTTTGTCCGATAAGCTGAGATATATATGAGCCTAAATACTAGATGTCACCTGTACATACGCACCCATACGTTGATATCATAAACTCAAGGAAAAAGTCCATATTTGACCCCTGAAGTATCGTTGTCTGGACACTTAACCCCCTGACCTAAAAAACCAACCCTTAGACACCCTCACGTTACAAAACCAGTGCACTTAACCTCCCATGACTGTTTTGCTCGATGGTTTTGCTTACGTGGTAGTGGTTTCGCCACATGGGTAGTTGAGTTGGCTCGTTTTATTGGTTAGTCAAGGTCACGGTCAACTTAACAGACTAGCCAAATGACATTAATGCCCGCCCATGTCAGACAATGGGTCCCATTGTCACCATACATCCTCTCTTCTCTCTCTTCTTCCTCTCCATCTCCCTTCTCTCTCCCCTATGCATGCACGGAGCGATGCATCTCTCATCTTCCACTCCCGATGGCGGCTCTTCGATTTTTTTTAAATAATATTATTTTTAAAAAAATTACAAAACTAACTAGTCGCTCAAAACAATTACAAAACTAGGTCTCTGACGTCATTTGAAATGGCGACATGCTCCTATCGCCATTTCAATTGGCGATAGGGATCCTGTCATAAAAGGAAACAGTGGGAGAAGTTCTTATCGCCATTTCAATTGGCGACAGATTTCTTGTCACCATTTAAATTGGCAACAAGTTTCTAGGAATTTTAGAATATAGCAAATGAGCTCAAAAAATTCCGAATTTTTTTTGGAGCCTCCCGACATAGTGTACTTGCTTGTGTAATTTTTTAATAATTGTATCCATTATGAATGTTCCTCCTAAATTCATTTACGTATACTGTTTGTAGGAATTTCTAAATATATAAAATGAGCTCCAAAAATTATGATTTTTTAAAGGCTCCTTATATAGTGTACTTGATTGTGTAATTGTTTCAGAATTTTATATGTTTTGAAGTTGTGTCGAAAACACCATTGTTTTATTCCTTTTGCCTAAAGTTCTATCGGACGATGCTGCACTGCCTCGGTTTGCCTGAAATTCCATCGGACAATTTTAGAACATATAAAATTCTGAAGAAAAAAAATTTCACAATCAAGTACAGTATGTAAGGAGCCTTCAAAAAAATCATAATTTTTTTAGCTCATTTTATATATTTAGAAATTCCTACAAACAGTATACGTAAATAAATTTTGGAGAAAAATTCGAATGGATAAAATTATGGAAAATTACACGAGCAAGTACATTGTGTTGAGAGGCTCCACAAAAAAATCATAATTTTTTGAGCTTATTTGCTATATTTAAAAATTCCTAAAAACCTGGCACCAATTCAAATGGCGACATGAACCATGTCGCCAATTGAACTGGCTATAGGAACCTCCCCCACTGTTTCCTTTGGCGATAGGGCCTTGTCGCCAATTGAAATGGCGACAAGTGCCTGTCGCCATTTCAAATAGTGTCAGAGACCTAGTTTTGTAAAAGAAATTTACTATTTAATTTTGCAATTATCTTTTAAAATAGTATTAATTTTTTTAAAAAAATCATGGCTCTTCCTCCCCCTCCCCGACAAACCCTCCTCCCCTCTCGATGACAAATCCCTTCCTGCTGCGTCTTGGCATGGCGCTGGTTTCTCTCTATCTCCCTTTCATTCTTATCCCCGGCGATGTTGGCACCCAGAAGAGTACACGCGCTAGAGGCAAGCTTTGTATGAAGACGTACTGAAGCCAAAGCTCACGTAAACAACCAATCGACTAGATAAAGACACACGCACACATACGCTAGAACTTGAAGCACATGCACTCGCTGCAAGGAGCACTCACGCTGGAAGGAAACTCACGTGTACATACATGCACTAGAACACACCCACGCTGGAAGCGATAGAAGATGAAGCACAGCACACATAGACAACTCTGGAAACCGATCACAATACACACACGCGAGGAAGCGATACACAACTCTCTGGAAGCAAACAAAAGCACACATACGCACGCGAAAGACAGAAGATATTTTTTGGTGCTGCCGCATACATCGTTTTCTAATTTTCTTTCTCTATTGCTTCAATCAAACTGATCTGATTACAAGTCCTTTTAAAGACTATGTAACTTGCTAATCAAGCCAAAACTAAATATGGAAAGTTTAAACATGGAAAGCCTAACAAAGAAATAAACTAAATTGATCCGATGCTGATTGCATCAGGATCTTAACACCTATTATTTGACAAATCTAGATTAATTTTCAACAGACGATACCTCCATCGGTTGCGGCGATCTCCTACACCACCGACGACTGCGGTCGAAGCCTTTACTACCAACCACATCCACTTCAGATCTGGCGCCGAGTAGTGGACGACCGCTTTCCAACGTCACATCAGAGCCATGCTCGCCGCTCGAGTCCTTCCTTGTCGCCATCGTTGCAAGCCGGAGTACTTTATCTGGTCGCGGAGTACGAGAAAGTGTAGCACCACCTCGAGTACTTCCTCATCGTAGTCCGCGTGCCTCCCGTCGGCCACCGCCACCGTCTCCTCGGCCGGACATGAGCCATTCCCTGAATCTCGAGACCACTGGATCCAGGCATCCTGCACGGCCGGTTGTCCTCCACGCTCATTGCCACCGACGGTGAGCCATGGTGCCGCGCCGCAATCCTCGCCGGCTCTGCCCTGCTGCGAGCCCGCACACTAGCCAACTCTGCCATGGGAGGAGATGAAGAACACACGCAGCACAGCATAAGCAGCCATGAGCCGAGCCTAGCTGATCCTTCCTACTCCTGCATGCTCCTCAGATCTCATCACCATTGTCAATTCCCTACTAAGATTCACGCACCCTTCTTCCAGATCTGGCTTCGGGTATTCAAATTTTGTGCTCGGGAACAAAGAGGTTGGTAGTTTTGACCGGGAAAGCCCATTTGTTGGCCACTTCTCGGTGTTCTTGCTGCAATTGCTGGATCAAAACGTTTTGGTTCTTGCTTTGCTCAATTTGCTTCTTGCTTGGTCCTTCGCTCGATTTGCTTCTTGCTTCATCCTCCGCACTGAGCCGCGTCGTTGAGCTTCACTGCTGTCGTCCTCTGTGTCGCCAAGCCACACCGCCGTCGGATTCGGTCAGAGCCAGGAGGGGAGAGAAGGTGAGAGGAGATGGGAAGGAAGAGATGGAGGAGATTTTTTGCAAAACAGATGGGGAGAGAGGCGCACGAATCTCGATGCATTTTGGATGGTGTAGATAGTGATGGAGAGTGACTAATTGCCATGTCGCAGCCACATAGTTGTCATGGCGGCGAAACTAGGCTGATTGGGTGCCACTGAGCAAAACAACCATGGGGAGTTAAATGCACTGGTTTTGTAATGTGAGTGTGCCAAAGGGTTTATTTTTTAAGGCAGGGGGTTAAGTGTCCGAACAGTGATACTTCAGGGGGGTCAAATGAACTTTTAACTAAACTAAAATACATGTTTGGACCATATTCAAGAAAAATGAGAGGAAGTGCTACCTTATTTCAAAATCAAACTAATGTATGTGCCACTAAAACCCTTGAAACTGTCAGACAAATCGTTGATCGAAATTTACAAAATGTATCTTTCGAAATTCGTGGATGCTTTAAAAATTGAAAATGAGAGAGTGCATGTAATAAGATTTGTCAAAAAAAAAAGGTCTTGCTGCAATAGGACAAACTTCTCCCTTTTGAAATTTACACAGAAGCTCTGGCATTCACTTAGACCTGTTTGGAACGGTTGGGCTTTCCTAAAAAGCGCTTCCTATTGTTGAAATTTGAATGGCTCTGAAATTTGAGCAATTGAGTGAAGAGGTTTGGTATTTGGCTGTCTAACTTTTAGGTAGGCTAACTGCAGCTTCCGAGATGGAAAATGTCTAAAATGCCCCGGAGGATAGTAACGACTTGTTTGATGTCGTTTAACGCAATTAACAACATTTTGATCCCGTTTAACGCAATTAGCAACATTTAACGAGACCTAACGATAGTTGACGATAATTAACGACGACTAACGCAATTGACGTCAACTACCGGTCTACCGCAATTAACGATGATTAATGCATTTGACTGCAATGAACGATGACTATCGCAATTGATCACATGTAATGACGATTAATGACAATATACCCCCAATCAACACAATATACCGCAAATAACGTAATTAGAGACAATTATTTCAATAAGCAGTTATTACATAAATTATTATTACAACAAATTATTATTAAAAATAATTATTGCAATACATAATTATTAAAACAATTATTACAATAAATAATTAATAAAATAAATAATTATTACAAAACAATATATTTACAACAGAAAAAAAGGGAAAATTAGGCTATGATATGTTGTTTGTTTATTACAAACTTTAAATAATTCATGCCCCTCCACTTTTTTTGGGGTTTGGGACCGACATCGATAGTGTTAGACACCCGCACCCTCACACTCACCCCAAAAATAAAGAAGTGATAAAGAGAAAAGAAGGAAAAAGAACAAACAAAGTAACTAAAGTCGAAATTAGTCATCACTACATATTTTCTCTATGATGAAGTAAAATAAAACACAAAAAATAGCAATATCTAATTGAAAAATAATGCCAAAGTTTCTAATAGAACAAAAGAAGTGAGAATCCATGCCAAAGAATTAGGAAACACCCTGATCCCAACCCAAAATTACCACTTTTTGAGCCTGCAATCACCATGGACTAAAATTGCAACTGTAATATAATAGAACAAAATTATATCATGTAAATATCTGTGTCCGCTAAATCCCGAATTACAAAGTTCAGAAGAGAGAATAACTGAGTCATTGAACTGCACAACCTAGGAGAACCGCAAATGAAATGAAAATATCTCTAGTCAACTATACCTAGTTCATAAAACTTGTAGTTGATACATTCATTAATCTACAATGAGTCGATGGCCATTGAAAAATTCGTACTAGCAATTGAATGCATGATTTATTCCAGTGTGCAATTGGAAGGTAGATAGTTACCATCTCGATTATCAAATTGGACAGCACACAAACAAGCTTGCAAATGGAAAGCTTGCTTGAAAAAAATATATAAATACACTGGTTAATGATGCAAATGGAGATTGTACAACCATCACAATGGCAGGATACATACCTTGTGCTTTCAATCACACTGACATAGTGAAAAACATTTCCTCTCAAAGATGTTGCCTTCACTCTTTCTGCAATGAATATGGATGTCAACTACACTAATGAAAGCATCCACATGGGCATGAAAATAAGTATTTATATCCATCAATTAATCGAAAGATTTTATCTACATGTAACCTGGGATTTAGAAAACAGAGATGGGTCTCATTTGATTCTCATGTACCTTGTAGTGATGATATTCAACTATTGTAACATCAAAAGAACCAAAATGCTTTGCTGCAAGACTGAAATTAAACCACACCCAATCGGTGACTAGTCCAGCAATCTTGAAAATGAGTGGACCACTACCAGTAATCTTGAACTATGTGATGAACTCATGGTACTACCACTACCAGTAATCTTAAAAAAAATGTTTAGATCACATGAAGCTTGCAAAAATGAGTGAACCATGTTTTCGCACAACAAATTGTTGCAGAGGAGAAGGACTGGTGCGGGAGGAGGTGGGAGCTGGCGCCGGAGGAGGAGGAGGTGGAGGCCGGTGAGGAAGGAGGCTGAGCGGCGTAGGGGAGAAGGAGGCCCGACGTGGGCGAGGGGGAGGCCAAGCAGTGTGGATCTAGAGGGGTCAGGGGATGGTTGGGGATGGATTCGGAGGAGGAGGCGACGGGGGAGGGAGCCCGAGGAGGAGGCGTTGCCGCATCAGGGGAGGACGGAGTCGGGTAAGGAGGCACCACATCGAGGGAGGAGGGAGGTGGAGGAGGCGTCGGGGTTGATCCAGATCTAGATCTGGATCTGGGAGGAGGGTGCCAGGGGAGGAGGCTAGCGGGGAGGATGGAGCCGGGGGAGGAGAAGGCAGGCTAGCATGGGAGGAGGGAGCTGAGCAAGGGCGGGCGGGGTGGTGGTTGTGGGTTTTTATGGAGTGGCAATTTGTAGGTAATTACCCCTAAACTTGAGGATAATTTGGAAATAGAGTTTGCGGGAAGTTGCAAAAGCTCTCCGTGGGCGGCTTCCGCATGTTGTAACCAGAAGCGGCTTCGGTGAAAAGCTGTCCGTTTGGGATGGCTTTCAGCTTTTTGAGAGACCATGTGGAGGTGTCCCCATGTTTGTGATGAGTAATTGAAGGTCGGTTTAGTGAGTTTGAGTTTGTTTCTGTATTCGAGGGTTGAGTACCTTTATACGTGCTAATGTGGATTATACTGCTTGCAATGCGGTGCTATGTGATGGTTTGTTTGTGCAGTATGATCGCAGGACTTGAGCTAGGTCATGGTGAGGCGAGGAGGACCGGGACTAGGCACAGGAGGTGTCGAGGTCGAGACGGTCAAAGATGCCAAGATGATCGAGTCTCTTGAGGTGGTTATGAGCCGAGACGAGCGGCCGGAATCGTCGTGGACGGACACGACGGGCGATGACCGTGAGACAGGGACTAGACACAGGAGGTGTCGAGGTCGACGGTCGAGATGCGGGTGCGATCGTGTGTCGACAGAAATTTCGGGAAGGTGCTTGAGGCGTTTTGGTAATTTGACTCAAGCAAATGAGAGAATGGGAGGTTTTCCTCCATATTCTCAGTGTTGACTTCTTGCCTCATTTGTGTGTGGAGCAAGCATGTGAGGTTTGGACTGCACTTCTTGATTTGCTATTTGAGGTAGTGCAAGCATTATTGAGGGAGCTAGTAGTGGCGTTCAAGGGTGAACACAGCAGAGCTCTGTATGGGTTGGGCAAAGTGAAGGCATGAGTGGAACTGTGAGGGTGTGAGTTAGGAAGGCAGCTCTGTGTGTGTTGCTCCCATGCGTGTGTTTCCTTGTTGATGGTGTGAGCTATGAAGTGAGGGATGAGTGAGGTAGTGTGTAGCTCCCTTGTGTGTGTTCCCAAGTGGAGAGCTGTGTATGGAGATGGCTGTGAGTTAGGATGTGTGCTAGTGCGTGTGTTCATCCACTCCTGGAAACTGGTAGTGCAGTGAGCCATGGGTGTGTACTCTGAGTTCTCAAGTTCTAGTGTAATCATTCCTCTGAAAGCTTACATGGTTATGTAGCAATTTATTGATTCTCGATCTGTGCGTGCGTGAGAGACAGAAAAATCAGATCAGAATGGGGTGAGTTTGGTTTTGGTTTTTGCGTATGTGTGTTCTGCCGTAAGAATCTTTTGGCAGCAGCTATTTGTGTTTTTCTTCTTGATGTGTGTGTGTGCATTTCTTCGAGTCCCTAAGAATTGGAGAGCTTAGTGCATACTGCTTTTGCTCCGGAAAAACACCTCTGGCTATTTATTGGAGAACAGAGCTTGTGGCGGCGCTGTGCACCGCAACATCGAGGTCTCGGCATTTGTTCATGCCTATGATCTCTTTATATGATCGCAGCTTGTTAGCGGCCGATTGACTCTTGCATTTGATGGGTCAGATTTATTGATGCGAGTAGATCTGTGAGTTTGGTTGCCACGTGTTGGTGTTTTAATTGCTTTTAGTGGAATTTCTTCTCTGCGTGCTTGTCGGCTTAGCGTCAGAGAAAAGGTGGCGGCTACTGTAGTTCAGAAATCAGAGCCTGGCGGCCCTAAAGGACCCACAAATGGTAGCTCTTGGCGTGATTGTAGCTTGTTGAGCAGACAAGAAAAGTTGCGGTAAGCAGCTTTATAGCTGATTTCTTTTCTCTTGTTGGTGTTGAATGGTTAATGAAAAGGTCTTTCAGGCTTCTTGATCTTTTAAGTGATTGCCATTTCTTTGACTCTTGCGTTTGAAGGAGTCTCACCGCTCATGATGTGGCTAAGGTTGTGATGTTAATCGCTAGTGCTTTTGGTTTGTTTATTGCAACCGATTGTAGAGCCTGATTTAAGTTTCATTTAAGTATCGAGCACAATTGGTATGAGATGATCTCTGATGCGTTTTTTTTTGCTGATTTTCAACCATTTTGCATGCAGATTAAACAATGGTATTTTCAGTTGAATTTTTATCGGTGGTCTCTCGATTTATGCTGAATTTTTCAAATGTCACATGCGTTCAGTTTCAGCAGAATTAACTCTCTGTGAATTACTTTGTTTTGCTTCTTCTTGAAAAAAAAAATATCAGTGTACGTTTTCTCGGGGGCGATTTTAAAGAGAGCGACATTCACCCCCCCTCTGTCGCCATTTTGGTCCTACAATTGGTATCAGAGCCGGTTAGCTCTTTTCAATAGATCTTAACCGGTCTCAAGAGCCATGGCGATGGACAAGTACTCGAATTGCCGCCTTTTCGATGGCATCGATTACCCTTCCGAAGAGCCGAATGGAGACATACATCCAGCCCGTGGGTATGCCATCTGGCGGAAGGTCAAGTACGATTCATTGTTCTGCCGATGAGAACATCAATGCCGGAACATGGCCGATGTTGAGGCGAATGCAAAGGCAAGGAACATCATCATCCGTGGTTTGAGTCGAGCGAGTTTGACCGCATATCTCACCTGTCGTCCGCCTACGATATCCGGGTGACCTCGACGATACCATGAGGGCACCACCAGATCAAGACGGTTCGACAGACCGGTTCAAACGAGAATACAACAAATTTGAGATGCTTCTTTGGTGAGTCCCTAGATGAGTGCTTCGCATGTTTTCACAAGATCTTGAGCAACCTCCGAGCGGTCGGTCTCACATACCCCGACTTCGGACAACGCTCGTCGAGATACTTACAAAGACTCGATCTGCGGCGTGTGGGAGATGAAAGTGACCACCATCAAAGACACGACAGACCTCTCGACCACGACTCTTGACGCTACCAGATCGCGCCTCAAGACTCACGAGATTGACGTTGTCTCTCGTCGGTCGAAGTCACTGATCGATGGCCTTGGTCACCGATCCCGTTTCTTCTTCCGGGCTTTCTTCTGATTCTTCTTGTGGTTTCTCCTTGTCGCTCTCGGACGAATCGATGATCGCTAGAGCACTCGAGGATGAGCAATGCCCTCCTAGCTCGGAAGTTTTCCCATGCTTACAAGAGGAGGAGGGATGAAGAGGGAGGACACGTGATTTGCTTCGAGTGTGGTGGCCCCAACCACATTCGGCAACCGCCCCAAGCTTGAGAAGGGCAAGAACGACTACGGCGGTTCGGGCAAGAACGACTACACCGACAAGAACCGCAACAAGAAGCCTCCAGCTCAGACGCCCAAAGAAGAAGAAGTTCCGCAACTTCTAAGCAAAGCCAAGAAGCTCTTCCACAGCGTCCTCACCGCCGACGACCTCGACCTCGGCGAGGTGGAGGGATGGAGCGACGATGACGGACGGGTGACCAAGAGCCCAAGGATGGCGGCGATGACTTCTCGGCATGTGCTTCATGGCCCTCGAGGGCGAACTCGACGACAATGAACAGATCCGACTCGGACGAGGTAGATCCCACTCACTAACACAGCTCAATCATGCTTTTCTTAAGCTAGGAGGTTTTCATGCTAAAGCTAAGGCTAGGTGTTTGAGTTAGAGAAGGAAATAGATAGACTGTCACTAGAGATTATTGCTCTTACATCCGCCCTTCTAGTGATGATTGTGATACATGCTCGCTTTGTTTGGTTGATATGGAGAAGTTAAGGACCTCACATGATAGTGTGTCCTCCAAACTTGATAGTGTTAAGGTGGAGAATGTTAGTTTGCTTGCCGAGTTAGAGTTGAGTAGGATGGTCATACCCTACTTATTACCGATGAGACTACTTCTCCCACCTCATGTGAGGGTAAGGATATTTTGCTAGAGGATCTTATGCCATGCTTCTTGATCTCGCCTGAGTCTTGTGAAAATTGCAATAACTTGAAGATGAACTTAAAGCAGGCAGATCATAAAATTGTCTTTGAACTACAAGCTTCTTTACTTGAGCCGATTGTTTCATGCTTGAACTGTCCTAAGTTAAGCATTAACTTGAGGTCGTCTCCAAACAGATTTCAAGATATGATTGATCATGAAAGGAAGATGGCTAAGTTTGCTTCTAAGGACCCGTTAGCTCACCATGCATTAAGTGTAACAAACTAAAATCTGACTTGATTGCTTTGGATGAGAAATGTGTGAAGCTAACTAAGGACCTTCTAGAGAAGCCACATTGTGCTTGTAATATGATTGTGGAGAAGGGGGAGAAGCCCCAGGGTAAGGTTGAGACGCTTAGCGACGTGAACCAACTGGCTAGCAGTAGGACTGTCCCTTCAGAGTCGGCTGTGCGTGCACAAGCCATTCTTCCCTCTGCTGCTGGTTCTTCTTTTGCTCCCTTACCTTCTGCTGTCTCTTCTTCCCCCTGCTCTTCTTGCACCTCTCTCTTTCGGGAGTGTCAGTACCTTATGAACACTCTCGAGAGATTTGTAGGAGGCAAGAAGAAGCTCAATCTTATTCTAGACCAATCTAAGATCTGCAGATTTAATCAAGGTCTAGGATATGACTTCTTTGAGGACATGAGGAAGCATCCACCGCCGTGCTCGCACTCCATAGCACTGTGTGTGATCGAGACCGAGCCCAGACCGAGAAAGTCCATTTCGAGTCGGCGGGCTATGTCCGGGATTTCGACAAGAAGGTAATTTCACATGTCGCTTCTACCTCTCGAAGGTGAAGTATCACCGCACCTTCGCCGAAGGATGGACACACGATCGATCGATGCTTCAGCGCGCCAAGATCGCGTAGAGACCTATGTTGAGTCTCTTAGGCGCATTCGTGGTCGGCCCTGGACCTTGAGTGCACCTAAGACCAACACGAGGTCTAGGCTTGTTTCTTCGATGGGTTTGTGCGAGATCGAGGACTTGGTTTTTCCGAAGTTTTCGGTTTTCGCCCTCAAAATTTGCTTTCGATCGTGACTTCCGCCGCCCCGAGGGTAGATCTCGTTTTCCCCATCGAGATAGCTACTCATGGCGTGTTCGATCTGTTGCGAGTGTTCGACTCGCTCCTTCAGTGGCGATCGGACTCAAAGAATGACTTCGGTTCTCTTAGACCTTCTGCTGTGAGTGACAGAGAGCGAGGGTAGATAGAGGTCATCGGGCTTGACTACTTCATCCGCTTTCGACGTGTTACTCAAGATTGGGTGCCAAAATCATTGTTGATTTATCCCAGTACTGAGACTTTACTCTCTGTTTGACTCAGGTTCGCCGGGTAGGGAAGGAGAAGGTTTGGCTTGTAGACTCCGGTTGTTCTCGTCATATGACCGGAGACTCCCGTTGGTTCTCCTCCCTAGCCCGCGCTCGGTGATGAGACGATCACCTTCGGAGACGCTTCGTGCTCGACGCGTCATCGCCAAAGGTACTGCGGCGATTAATGCTTCTTTTATTCTTAAGGATGTTGCCTTGGTTAGTAAGTCTGCAAAGACAATTTGCTTTCGGTTTCTCACCACCGATGACGGTTTCGAGGTGAGCTTTAAGAAAAACAATTGCAAAATTCTTGACTCTTCGGGTAGTCTGGTTTGAGGGATTTCTCGTTATGGGAGGATCTTTCGTGCTGATTTTTCCGATTCTTCTGGTGATCCTCTCCGGTGTTTAGTTGCTTCGAGTCCCGCGATCTCTCTTTCGGCATAGGAGACTTGGTCATATTGATTTGACCATTTGACCCGAAAGTTAGCGGCCATGATCTCATTCGTGGTCCGCCAAACTCAAGATGGTCAAAGATCTTGTTTGCACTCCATGCCAAGACGCAAGAAGATGGTTGCCGCTTCTCATCCTCCGGTCCACGATTACTATGACCGATGCAGACGGACAATTGCTCCACATGGACACGCTTGGACCGGCTCGAAAAGCATCGGCAGGAGGGAAGTGGTATGTTCTTGTTGTGGTCGATGACTTCTCGAGGTACTCTTTGGTGTTTTCTTAGCCTCAAGGGCGAGACATTTACACTTTTCCGAGGTCTTTTAGTAGGCTTTCTGCTGAGCTTCCCGGTGCCTTACGAGCGATCCGCATGACAATGGCACGGAGTTCAAGAATTCCTACTTTGAGAGTTTCTGCGGTGAGACAGTGTAGAGCACCGTTCTCTTCTCCATACGCCCCTCAACAGAATGGCGCTAGGAGAGGAAGAACCGCACCTTGGTCGAGATGGCGTGACGATGCTTGATGAGTACTCTACACCAAGGAAGTTTTGGGTCGAGGCCATTGCGATCGCGTGCCATGTTTGAATCGAGTTTTTCTTCTGCACTCCTACACCGTACTTCTTATGAGTCGAGATACGCGAAAGCCCAAGCGTCTCTCATTTTCGTGTGTTTGGTTGCAAGTGCTTCATTTTGAAGTCAGGAAACCTAGACAAGTTCGAGTCGCGCTCTTGTGGCGGGATCTTTCTAGGCTACTCGACTTCTTCGGGCTTATAGGGTGAAGGCTGAGTCTAGCAAAATGGTAGAAACTCGTGAGGTGACCTTTGACGAGGCGGTCCGGGACTAGGCCAGATATCTCGTGTTCGTTAGAGCGATCCGAGACCATCTTTGTGGATGATGAGGACGAGGGAGACGATGGTTGTTTACCCGATCCAGGCTCCTCTTCCTCCCCTTGAGATGCCTTCTTCCACGGCACCTCAAGGTGATCACCTTTCCTTCCGCTTCCTCCCGAGCTAGTGGCTCTGCCCCCGCCTCGTCTGCACACGAGGTAGAGGCCACTTCTTCTTCTCATCCAGACCTCCCGACATATCCAGAGAAGGCATCCTTCAGAGCGGATCATTGAGATCTTTTTGAGCGTGTCACACGCTCAAAATCTGCACTCTCTTTTCTGTCTCCATTCTCGCTTTCATTGCTTCCTTTGAGCCCAAGGATGTTGATCATGCTCTTTCGATGAGTCTTGGGTCAATGCCATGCATGAGGAGTTGGAAAACTTTGAGAGAAACAAGGTCTGGTCGCTTGTCGAGCCCCTCGAGGTCACCATGTTATTGGGACTAAGTGGGTGTTCAAAACAAGCAGAGTGAGGAAGGGGTAGTCATTCAAACAAGGCTAGGCTGGTAGCTCGGGGTTCTCCTGTGTTGAGGGTCCTGGATTTTGAGGAGACCTTTGCCCTGTTGCTAGACTTGAGGCCATTAGAATTTCGCTTGCCTTCGCAGCCTTCTAAGGGTTTCAAGCTTTACCAGATGGATGTCAAGAGTGCCTTCCTCAATGGGCTTATTGAGGAAGAGGTCTATGTTAGATGACCTCCGTGTTTCGAGAACCCCAAATACCCACACCATGTCTACAAGCTCTCTAAAGCCTTGTATGGACTTAAGCAGCCCCTAGAGCTTGGTATGAGAGGCTTAAGTCCTATCTGTTGAGTCATGGTTTTGAGATGGGTAAGGTAGACAAGACCTTGTTCATTCAAGCAGCATGGTAATGACTTTCTACTCGCCCGATTTATGTGGATGATATCATCTTTGGTGGCTCATCTCATACTCTTGTTTCTCAGTTCTCCGATGTTATGAGCTCAGAGTTTGAGATGAGCATGATGGGCGAGTTGAGCTTCTTCCTTGGTTTTCAGATCAAGGCACTCGGAGGGTACTTTCTTGCATCAGGGCAAGTACACCCGTGACCTCCTGAGACGCTTTGATATGAGTGATGGTAAGCCGGTGTCCACACCGATGGCTTCATCAGCTTCACTCGACCCAGATGAGGACGGCGAGCCAGTTGATCAGAAGGAGTATCGCAAAGATGATTGGCTCCTCTTGTACCTCACCGCCGAGACCGACATACACTTCTCGTGTGTTTGTGTGCTCGATTTCGAGCTTCTCCTCACAGATCTCACCGCCAAAGCGGTGAAGCGATTCTTGTACCTTCGAGCTACCATTGACTATGGTATCCGTACTCTTCCTCATCCTGTCTTTTCCTTAGAGCCTACTCCTGACGCAGACTTTGTCGGGTCAGAGGATAGATAGGAAGAGCACTTCCGCACCTGTCAATTCATTGGCACTTCTCTCGTTCTTGGTCTTCTAGGAAGCGATCCGGTGTTGCTGATCCACCGCAGAGGTCGAGTATGTTGTTGCCGCCATTCTTCGCAGACCAGATACTTTGATGGCCGACCTCGGGACTTTGGGTTAGTTATAGAAAGTGTTCCACTCTTTTGTGATAACACTTCGCTATTAACATTGCTAAGAACCCAAAGCAAAGACTCTCGGACCAAGCATATTGATATCCGATATCACTTCCTTAGAGACCATGTGGAGAAGGGTGATATAGTGCTCCGCCAGGAGAGTGACCGCCAGTTGGTCGACATCTTTACCAAGCCTTTGGATAGCTCTAGGTTTTGACCTTCATGGGAGAGCTTGGGGTGGTTTGTCCTTATGGATTTGAGTGAGGGGAGCTTTGTGCTTTATCGCTTATCTTGTATATTATGTTGTTGTCCTTCATCGTCGCATTGCCGGGATGCATTTTGGGTTAGTCATCCTAGCATAGATTAGAGTGTTTCTCTCGCCTAGTTGCTTAGACTTCTTCCTCTCATCTTATGCTCTAGGATGTTGCTTATTAGTCGTCTCTTCTCACTAGGTTGAGCTTACTCACTTCTTATAGGTTCTAGCAAGGGTTGGGCCACCCTTGGGTAGACAGGAACGTGTTTGCTCCTTAGTGTGTTAGCCAGGCAAATTGATAGTCCTAGTGTCATATGGGGTAGATGAGAGTCATCGAGCCATAGTATTCTCTATATCTTGTCTATGCTTTAAGGACCGCTGCTGCTCTCGATTTCTTTGCCGACTTCTCGTTTTATTGCTTTGGTTCAGGAGAGTTCATTTGGGAGCTTCGAGCTTAATATTGATATAACTCAACTTGAACTAAACATTGCTTCACATGTTGAGGGAAGTGGATTTTCTTGCTTTTTAGCATTGTGCATTGTAATATAACTACATGGAGCCTTGACTATTATCCATATATGACATGCTTCAATGCATTACATCTTGCCATGATTATGCTTAATCGCTAGATTTATCATTGCTTCATATGTGTCGTCAAGCCTTTGCCATTGTTAAGTTAATTAAAATTGCACAACTTGAACTAAGACATGTCATGTTAGCTCTTGAGGCTAGTCTATCTTTAGTTATCCTCTTATGATTCATGCCATGTCAAATAGGCTAAGTTGAGTCTTGAATCTTTAATTGAGCTTTAGTTTGAGCTATGCTAGTGTCATGATGAAACATGAGTGAGTACACTTATTTAAGAAAGCAAAAGATCTCTTTTATGTGCGAAAGAACTGATCTCACCAATTCTTTCTCATGAGACTGCTTGCCATTGCACTGGGCATGAACTCAGGGGGAGTTTTGGATGACCTAGATCATCTCCTTAAGCTTCTCGCTTGGAATGGTCGCATAAGGCTTGAGATCTAGCACATCACCAAAATTATCAATTTCAAATGAAAATATGTGATTTGGGCTAAATTTGCTTAACTACCAAAAGAACCAAGTATTTGTGCAAATGATTCATTCTTGAACTTATAGCACTCTAAATTGACTCAATTCTAGCTTCTTGGTTCCACTTAGGTTATTGACATGGTTTGCATCATCCTTGGATACCTCTAGCTAGACTATTCTCTTGAGTGGCTTGACATGCTAAGAAATTCATCTAATCTTCATATTGTTACTTACGTGGCTTGGCTTGATTATGCATATCTTGTAATGATATTGATAGATTTCATATACGTTATGGCTTGGTGTAATACTCGAATAGTCATTTTGGATAATCTTCATGGCTCTAATTGCTTAGCATTGCATAACATTCAACCACACCATGCTATATTCTCTTTTTTGTATCTTGATGACTCTATTGCCAAAAGGGGGAGAATATTGGAGAAAAAGTCACTTTTGGGAGTTTTGGGAGCGTTTGAGGAAAACTTGCTCTTTTCTTTTACTCCTTATGCGTCTACATGGTCATTAGCATCAATTTCTTCTCTTGGACCATGTATCGACTTTCAAACAAACTCAACTTATGCTTTTTGGGGTTTGTCAATATACTCATCAAGGGGAGATTGAGAGACCATGTGGAGGTGTCCCCATGTTTGTGATGAGTAATTGAAGGTCGGTTTAGTGAGTTTGAGTTTGTTTTGTATTCGAGGGTTGAGTACCTTTATACGTGCTAATGTGGATTATCTTGTTTGCATGCGGTGCTATGTGATGGTTTGTTTGTCTCAGATGATCGCAGGACTTGAGCTAGGTCATGGTGAGGCGAGGAGGACCGGGACTAGGCACAGGAGGTGTCGAGGTCCAGACGGTCAAAGATGCCGAAGATGATCGAGTCTGCTGAGGTGGTTGCGAGCCGGGAGACGAGCGACCGGAACTGTCCGTGACGGACACGACGGGCGATGACCAGCAGACCGGGACTAGACACAGGAGGTGTCGAGGTCCAGACGGTCAGGATGCCGGGTGCGGTCGTGTGTCGACAGGAAATTTCCGGGAAGGTGCTTGAGGGCGTTTTGGTAATTTGACTCAAGCAAATGAGAGAATGGGAGGTTTTCCCTCCATATTCCTGGTGTTGACTTCTTGCCTCATTTGTGTGTGGAGCAAGCATGTGAGGTTTGGACTGCACTTCTTGATTTGCTATTTGAGGTAGTGCAAGCATTATTGAGGGAGCTAGTAGTGGCGTTCAAAGGGTGAACACAGCAGAGCTCCTGTATGGGTTGGGCAGTGAAGGCATGAGTGGAACTGTGAGGGTGTGAGTTAGGAAGGCAGCTCCTGTGTGTGTTGCTCCCATGCGTGTGTTTCCCTTGTTGATGGCTGTGAGCTATGAAGTGAGGGGATGAGCTGAGGGTAGTGTGTAGCTCCCTTGTGTGTGTTCCCAAGTGGAGAGCTGTGTATGGAGATGGCTGTGAGTTAGGATGTGTGCTAGTGCGTGTGTTCATCCACTCCTGGAAACTGGTAGTGCAGTGAGCCATGGGTGTGTACTCTGAGTTCTCAAGTTCTAGTGTAATCATTCCTCTGAAAGCTTACATGGTTATGTAGCAATTTATTGATTCTCGATCTGTGCGTGCGTGAGAGACAGAAAAATCAGATCAGAATGGGGTGAGTTTGGTTTTGGTTTTTGCGTATGTGTGTTCTGCCGTAAGAATCTTTTGGCAGCAGCTATTTGTGTTTTTCTTCTTGATGTGTGTGTGTGCATTTGCTGAGTCCCTAAGAATTGGAGAGCTTAGCTGCGCCCTGTTTTGCTCCCGGAAAAACACCTCTGGCGCTGTTGAGAACAGGAGCTTGTGGCGGCGGCCTGTGCACCCGCAACATCAGAGGTCTCGGCGGCTGTTCATGCCTATGATCTCTTTATATGACTGCAGTTGTTAGCCGGCCGATTGACTCTTGCATTTGATGGGCTGTATTTATTGATGCGAGTAGATCTGTGAGTTTGGTTGGCCAGCGTGTTGGTGTTTTAATTGCTTTTAGCTGGAATTTCTTCTCTGCGTGCTTGTCGGCTTAGCGCTGTAGAAAAGCAGCCGGTGGCGGCGCCCTGTAGTTCAGGAAATCAGGAGCCCCTGGCGGCCTGCAGTGACCCACAAATGGTAGCTCTTGGCAGCAGATTGTAGCTTGTTGAGCAGACAAGAAAAGTTGCAGCGGCTGCAGTTTATAGCTGATTTCTTTTCTCTTGTTGGTGTTGAATGGTTAATGAAAAGGTGCTGTGCTTCTTGATCTTTTAAGTGATTGCCATTTCTTTGACTCTTGCGTTTGAAGGGAGTCTCACTGCTCATGATGTGGCTAAGGTTGTGATGTTAACTGCTAGTGCTTTTGGTTTGTTTATTGCAACCGATTGTAGAGCACAGTTTAAGTTTCAGTTTAAGTATCAGAGCACAATTGGTATGAGATGATCTACAGTACGTTTTTTTTTTTTTGCTGATTTTCAACCATTTTGCATGCAGATTAAACAGCGGTATTTTCAGTTGAATTTTTTACTGGCTGGTCTCTGATTTATGCTGAATTTTTCAGTGTCACATGCGTTCCAGGTTTCAGCAGAATTAACTCTCTGTGAATTACTTTGTTTTGCTTCTTTTTGGAAAAAAAAAATTATCAGTGTACGTTTTCTCGGGGGCGATTTTAAAGAGAGCGACATTCACCCCCTTCTGTCGCCATTTTGGTCCTACACTTTTTATGCGAAAGCTGGAACAAACAGGGCCTTAAAAGGTGGTAAGGCAGTGGTGTTGAATTCAAGGATTCCAACTGGGACGGGCAGGCCTTCGACGACGCAACCAACCGAGCAACACTCGGTACGTGCGGCAAGACAAACTAATCTGTTCAACCTCTGCAATGCCGTCTCATTGCCTTTTTTTTTGTGTACGTGCGTCTCGCTGATCTGAACTGAATCTGCCCGAGCTCTCTTAACTCCGGCCTAAGCAGCGATTTACTGCACGTTGATTGCTCGCACGAATTGAGTGCTTCTGCCTCACGTTGTACGCATGAGCATACTGCATATGTGCTCCAACTGCGTCCAACCCATCAGCAATTTGCATTTCTGGCCCCGCAGGTAACGGATGCGGATGCTCTTAGCCTCTTCGCCTCTTAGGAAATTATTAAATGTTGCTTGCTTCAGTTGAGTCAGGCATTACCATATGAAAAATTTTCTTGTGTATATATATGTTCTAGTTTACTAGTCGCTTCTTTCCCATGAGCTGCCCAAATTACCAGGAGCTAGTTGATAGTTTAGACTTTAGACAGAAGCAATTTGAGGGTAAAGAAGTAGAAACTCCAGTTGCAGAAAACGAAGCTGAAATCAAATACTTCGATACGATGCCCAATTTTGCTGAAATTGGTTTGGTGTTGGCCACGCTGATGCAAATGCAGCAACAGCATCCAATCAACACTTTGGCTGACTGATTCCTGATGCAAGACCGATGTTTAGTAAAGCCATCCACACTGACTGCAATTTTACAGAGACGAGGCCTAAAAGATTAAGCATACATTACTAAACAATTCTTACGGTGCAATACATCAATAAATGATCAATAACTAGTAAGGTGTCTATGCTTTGCAATGGAAAATCAAATATCATGCGCATTTTCTTTTGCTTTACCTGAGAATTTGTCACACAGAAAACTTTAGGACAACATTGCCGATAAAGTTTCTGCCAATTCCAGATAGCATCTCTCTAATGATCCTAATCCAATCATTGTCAAACTCTGTAATAACGTGACGCTACAAATCCGTGGTGAAGATATGCAATGCATTTAAGAAGAAAAAATGCTACTCATGCATTTGTCACTTCGAAGGCAATCATTTGAAGTTTTTTTTCTGTCTTCGCAAACTTATACACCTCACTATATCCAAGCCGAATGAGAATGGCACCAAAAATACAATTACATTTTTAATCAAGCCAAAAGGCATCAGCCAACACATTTATGTATTTTGGTAGTCCCAAGGGCCACAGGGTGCAACTTATCTCAGGATGAACTACTAAGGCTCTAGAAAATACAGGATAGAGTACCAATAGCAACTTCATATTAGTAGCTCCCTCCAGGACCTGCATGAACAGAAGCAAACTCATAAAAATACATGATGAGAAGTAAGACTATGACTTTGAGATCCATGAATAGAAGCAAAGTCATAAAAATTCATGAAATGCATTCAAGTTCATGGAAATTTTCACTTATGTATGCATTTCGGATGAGGACATCCTTTCCACTGATACAACCATACCTCTTGCTACTATTACAAATGCTACTCCTCAACTTGATGCAACACAAGGGCTAATTGCAAGGGCATGCACGCGTCGCCTAAATTATCAGGTGACTTCGTTTCTAGGAGTTTATAATTGTCCTATTGAGGATGGATTGCTACCTAAGTCTTGTAATATTATTCTACTCATGAACCAAGGCATGGGAAGAAGCACTACTACCACAACAAGTCCAGGCCGACTCAGTTTCAATTCCAGATCAATTCAGAGTCAGTCTGATAGCTCTGACTTCAAACGTGCATAGAAGTCGCATACGGACTCCGTTTGAGGTGCATGAGTACATGACGGAAAGCTTATTTCGTGCTCTTTACAACAGATCCAGCCCCACCTCCAAATTCCATATGTGCATGCCATAATAGCCAAAACAATCTGGCATGGTTTCTGAATCCGAGTCAAAAGGGAGTTGCGCCACCTCCACTTAGGCCCATTGGCCTTGTACCTCCTAGGGGCGTGCATCCACCCCCTGGCCGCCACCCCCTAGTCATCTCCCTCATATATACTCTTGTGTGCAACACTTTAGAGTTTGGATTTTGTTTGGTTTAGTTTTCCACTTATGAAACTATACGGTGTTCTCTTGTTCGGCTAGTGCAACATCGTCATCATGCTTCAGAACCCCAACTTTTCAATACCAATCTTAATTCCTATTCGCAATTTCAGATTGCTTATCTATCATTTTCTTGCTTGTTCTTCGATTGCTTGTAGGAATTGATCTTTGTGATTAGATCAATTGTACTTCTAGCAAGGTTGACAACAATCTTAGAGTTGGTTCAACGATTGCCGGGCACATTGGTCGTGTATGATTGGTAGCCGAATTATGAGAGTCGTTCCTCAAATCGAATTATCCTTCTCATCGAAAGATCGGGACACCCAGTGTTGCATCAATTTCCCTGTCTTTAAGGTACTTAGGAGGTTTGGAAGCCAAATAGTACTATAGATATTCCCATCCCTGTAGTTCTTCATTGTCGACCAAAAGATAACCAAACCTTATCGGCATGCAGGTTATGATAGAGGGTTAGACCAAAACATATGCTACGGTATACCCAACACAGAGAACAAGTTTTTAGTAAGAATTAGAATAACATAGCATGAAGCTACATGATTGATTGATTATACAATCACAAAGACTAATAATTCGAGGTGGCGGCCGTTCCCAGTGCCACCTTGATTAAGCACGAGACAAAGATACACGGGTTTCCAGTGCACAATGTATACTTTGCCTCCCCAACTCAAGTATTATCATCAGGGAAAGGCTACCTAGGTAAAATAAATTTGCATGAGCTTTATTAAAGAGTAATTGTTATTTCCTTAATTAATGTTATACCTACATGATTAATTAATACTGCTTTACTACTACTACTACTACTACTACTACTACTACTACTACTACTACTACTACTACTACTACTACTACTACTCCGTCAGGAGAAGTAAATGTGTATTAATTGTCCTGAAAAAAGGGTCTATCTTATTACATGGGGGGAGGTGGCTATTTATAGCCTTCTTATAATGTACAGAAGATTACGGATCTACCCCTAAAAAGGTCCTACGTCCATAGGGGTGGCAGGGGTTCCCTCCCCCCCTATGCGTAGCCTTCAGCTCATGGTGGACCTCCCTGGTTCTAGTCCACCCGGTTGGTATGCGTGGAGCACCAGTTCTTTCCACCCTTCGCCACATGCAGGGTGTCCCCAGGCCGAGGGGCCCCAAACACCCTTCGGCGCCCCCCAAGGTGACTCTTGGCTTCCGGGTTCGTGGTGCTCCGACTACCCTCCGGGAGCCTTTGCACCACCTTCAGGGCCTCCCCGAAGGTATGTCGTACCCCCGAGGAGGTCCCTGAACGCGCCTCCCTATTGGCCCATGCGAGCCTCCTATGGCCTTCGGGTGGGCTTCGGTCCACCTCCGAAGGTGCTCTTGGCGTCCCTTAGAGGGGGGCTGCGGTCTTCGCTGGGTCGTTGGGGCCGGTGGGGCTGCTCCTACAACAAGCCCCTCACGGTCGAGGTCCTGCTTCATCATAGCTGAAACCACGTCCTTTTCCCAGAGGGTCCAGGCACACCGTCCCCTTCGACATGTAGAAGCGTGCATTTAATTGGGTCCTCCCACGACGCGTGGGTCGCCCTCGTGGGTATGATATCGCGTTGGGAACCACGTGTCGTAATGGTGCATGTTCGTATTAATGGCACCCCTCCAAGTAGCTTGTGTCGTCATCGGTTGTTGTGCGCCATAACGCTGCCGGTTGGTATTGATGGTGCCCCTTCGAATAGTGGGTGTGGTGGTTGTTTCCTGTGCGCCATAATGGTTTTGGTTGGGGATCCCATGTTGGTGGCACATGTCACCTGATGAGTGGCTCGTGGCTCTTCGGCTCCACTATTCTATTACCTTGTGGCTCCATGTGTGTGTAAATAGGGGGTCACCCTACCTTGCCCTGCCCAGCCTTTATTCTGCGATTGCAAACCCTAGCTCTCCTTTTGTGATCTTGTCTCTGGGCCTGCGACGCTCTTGGCTTGAGTTTGAGAAGTTTTTTAGAGACTCTGATTATGACGTAGCAAGGAGGTGGTGGGGTGGTCTACACTAGTGACCTTGGGAAGTCACTGTGGCCAGGCAGGTTCTCAGACTCGTGGACGAGGGGAAACTAGAGAGCCTTGCGAAGGTTCGAGCTCCTGGGCCGGAGACGGTGCTGGCACCACGGCCAGATGAGGCCGTGGTCTTCATCGCCTTCTTCGATGCCAGCCTATGTATCCCTTGAGCAGAGCCGGTCTTACGGTGCTCATGACAGAGTGGAGCTGGCGCAGCTAACACCCAATTCCCTCGTGAAGTTGGCAGTCTTCCAATGGATCCTCTAGTCTGTGGGGACGAGTGGTGAGGGGCACCTCTTTGTGTATCTCCATGACAGGCGCCGCCAACCGAAGAAGAAGAAGAGCATGGGCGAGACGCTGAACTTCAGCAGCGTCAACTTCCAACCGAAGGCGCGGTGCCAAATATATGCGCCCGCTCTGGCCACACGTAACCACTGGGACACAGATTGGACTCGGAGGTGGTTCTACCACTCCTCTCTAGAGGACGACGGTCTCCAATCCGGTGGGGTGCTGATACAGCTTACTGCCACTCCGGAGATCGCACTGACCTCGTGGGAGGAGGCCCCCCTTCACCTACTCCTGAACGCGACGAGGAGGCTCTCCACGTGGGACCTCGTGGAGGAGTTTTGCACCTTCGGGGTTTGGCCCTTAGCGCAAGGGTAGAGAGTGGAGCTTGGGGCCCTGAAGTTCGGGCTCACGATTATCACTATGGTGGGTCGTGAAGGTTCTTATCTTGGCCCTTCGCACGACCCCCCCTTTTGTGTCCTATTTTCTCTCATTTTTTTGTTTTGTTTGCTATACCGACCAGTTTCACCTGTTCCATGGCAATTGTGCCTATTACCGAAGCCGCTCGGGCCGTGGAGCAGCTCTTGGGCCCTTATACGGGTGAAGAGCATGCTAAGCGTGGGTTGGTCGTGAGGGAGGCCAGCTTGAACCGTGCGTACGCGGACCCGATGGACCGTCTTGCGGAGCGTCCAGACCCAGACGAGGGAAGGAGGAAGCGCGCCTGTGTCCCCTAGTGTGATGGTGCCGGGCTGATTGTTGCGATGCCTCTGCATGCTATTCGCTCCGGCGGCGCAGGCGGCCCCTCCCGTGCTAGGGAGGATGTGGCAGAGCGGCCAGCCAAGAGGGTGACGTAGGGGACCCCGGAGCGGGTGGAGCGTGCCCGGTCGAGCAGCCCGTCCTTGGGAGATCGCGGTGCATCCCCTATGGAGGGCGTGGCGCCAAAGGTGGTTAAGCGTGCCACGGTGGATGTGGCAGAGGCAAAGGAGGTGGCTAGCTCATTTGGCATAGCGAGCCTGCCCCTAGAAGATTCCTTGAACGACAGCACCCCATCGCATGTTTACGGCGAGGGCTCCGAAGACACCTGTGGTGCCCCTCCTACCTCACAGGGTGCCATCGGTAAGTACCGGGCCTTGTTCTTATCCAATTTAGCGTGTAGATCTAACCTGGATGCCTGTTTTGCAGTCGTGAGTGATGCGGAGGGTAGGGCCAGTGAGGTTGGCTACACCTCGGCCAGTTCCGAGGCAGCACCCTTGCAGGCTGCTGCTCCATCTGTCGTGGTATCAGAGAATCGGGCCGCTTTGCCTGGCCGACTTCAAGGTCGATCTTTGGTCTTCTTGGTCTGAGGAGGTCGCCAACTTCACCACTCCACCCTGTGTGAGGGGTCTCTTCCAGAACATGTCCCTTAAGGGAATGTTCCAGTCCATTGAGGCGAATGCCGCGAAGGTTGGTTTTTGGGTTTAGGTTTGTGTGTGTGTGTGTGACGCCTCGCTTTTGTGTACATACCATAATGTTATCATGTGTGCTTGAGGATGACGTCTTGTGTGGTTTCGCCGAAATCCAGAATCGGGTTGATGCAAAGCATGCACGCAACAAGACGTTGAGCACAGAGCGCAATGCCCTCGCTAACAGGGTGAAGGCCCTGGAGGCCCGGGTGGCTGGGCTCGAAGATAAGCGAGCCGGCCTACAGGGCGATGTGTGGGTGCTCCAGGGTGTCTGTATTGACCTCGAGGTGGAGATCTAGGCGAAGCGGGAGCTGTCAAATTCCGCTGCGCTCGCAACCTAGAAGACCATGGAAGCTCTCGAGGGCACAGTGGCAGACCTCGGTGCCTTGCCTCCCTCGAGGCATCACAGCGCTGGGGAGATGGATATCACCCTAGGGCGCCTACGCCACGCTAGGGAGGTGTGCCTACCAACGGCCCGAGCGTATGGCGACCACCATGCGAAGGTGCACAGGGTGGCTCGACGACGGCCTCTCGATAAAGCAAGGTGGTTCTGCGAGCACTGGACGCCCTCGCTACCCGCTCTGTAGCAGTGGTGACTATGGAAGAGGTTGCCTCCACGCACCGCCGGACACAGCAGGCAAGCAACGTCTTCGTTCAATACTTCTAGGGCCCACGAGATCGTGACACCGTGATGGAGTCCCTCGGGCGGTCGAGCCGAAGTTTAAAGGAAAAGTCTCCGGTGGAAGACCTAGAGGCCGGCGAGTGAGGGGCCACCACTGGAGACAAGGTGTGACCCTCCGCTTGCCTCAGCGACCTAGCACTTTAGTTTCTTGTATTTAAGTTTTAGTAGTCCTTTGTTTCTTCTTTTGTTCCCGTTCGGCCCTTTCGCTATGCGTGTCTGGGAGCGGGTTTAGAGGGGTTGACCTCTTTTTGTAATGACCTCCACTTTTGAATGAAAGACAATTGCAAACTGGGTTCTTTGAATTTTCAGTGTGCTTGGCCTTCTGTGTTGTTTATGTGTTTTAACTCCGTGTTTTGCACAGGATGATTCACCATTGTTCCGATGCACTGTTGGGCGGGGCTTCACCCTTCTGAGGGGCAGATGCCGAAGGTCACTGCCCCCTAGTGTGAACCGAAGGCCAAACACTGCGTTCGGTCCGTCTGGCATCTGCAGTTATGCTACTGGGGTGTAGTGTGTCATGGTGCTATGTGGCAGCGCTGGAAATTGGCAAATCCGGATGGAACCATGGAGGATTTTTGGCTCTTTCGCCAGCACAAGGCCGCCGCCGCTCGTGACGAGATTGCCCATTTTTGGGAGCAGTGAGGCCATGTTGTACGCAAGGATGGGCCTTCGAATTCAAGTGTTGATCGTCGCCTCGCCCGACCCCATCTGCGGCGCCATCAGGAGGGGCCTCTCGATGAGGAGTTGCTGGAGTGGTTGCTACACCCGGATGTGATCTATGCTGAGGCGTCGTAGCCGTCGCCCGCGTGTAATCTGTAGTTATGTATACTTTGCGTGTTGTTGATTGAATTGCTATGTGCTTCGTGTACCTTTTAGCTTTACTTCGTTGTATGGTTTATGTATATGTGTGTGATGTGCCCCGTGTATCTTGGTCCGCCCGGATTGTATATCGCGTTGTGGGGGTATGCGATGGGTTTAACGATGTAGCGTAGCGTCCTCTCGTATTTTTTTGTGAGGAGGAGGCGAAGCCTAGCGCCATCCCCCAACTTTTTTAGATAGGGCTCGGGGTAAACCCTAACTCTTTTTTAGCGAGGGGGTGACGAAACCTAGCGCCGCCCCCATAGTTTTTTAAATAGGGCTCCAGGGGAGCCCTAACTCTTTTTTTTGTGAGGGGGGTGAAGCCTAGCGTCGTCCCCCATACGTTTTTAGATAGGGCTTCGGGGGAGCCCTAACTTTTTGTACGAGGGGGGAGGCGAAGACTAGCGCCGTCCCCCCAGCTTTCTTAGATAGGGCTCCAGGGGAACCCTAACTCTTTTTGCGAGGGGAGGCAAAGCCTAGCGCCGTCCCTAATACTTTTTTAGATAGTACTCTGGGGTAGCCCTAACTTTTTGCAAGGGGGAGGCGAAGCCTAGCGCCATCCCCCATACTTTTTTAGATAGGGCTCCGGGGGAGCCCTAACTCTTTTTGCCCGCAGGGGGGAGGCAAAGCTTAGCGTTGTCTCCCATACTTTTTTAGATATGGCTCTGGGGGAGCACTAACTCTTTTTGCAAGGGGGAGGTGAAGCCTAACGCCGTCCCCCATACTTTTTTAGATAGGGCTTTGAGGGAGCGCTAACTCTTGTTGCGAGGGAGAGACGAAGCCTAGCGCCACCCCCCATAATTTTTTAGATAGGGCTCCGGGGGAGCCCTAACTCTTTTTGCGAGCAGGAGGTGAAGCCTTGCGTTGTCTCCCATACTTTTTTAGATAGGGCTCGACTGGAGCCCTAACTTTTTTTTTGTCTCCCATACTTTTTTAGATAGCGCTCTGGGATGTCCCTAGGCTAAGGGGCCCCGAACACCCTTCGGTGCCCCCAAGGTGACTCTTGGCTTCCGGGTTCGTGGCGCTCCGGCTACCCTTCGGGAGCCTTTGCACCACCTTCGAGGCCTCCCCGAAGGCATGCTGCACTACCCGGGAGGTCCCCGAATCGCCTCCTGCTGCCCATGCAAGGCCTCCTATGGCCTTCGAGCGGGCTCCGGTCTACCTCCGTAGGTGCTCTTGGCGCCCCACGGAGGGGGGGCTTCTGGCCGTAGGGCCTGGGGGCCTGCAGTCTTCGTCGGGTCATTGGGGCCAGTAGGACCGCCCCTACGACAACATATGTATACATGTAAAAATGTTAGGGGCAATGTGGTGGCTTTTCAAAGATTGGTGGTGAACTATCATGGAACAAATTAATACCATCTGGCATTAGCTTGTGTAAAGCTGTTGACCTTGACGTACAGGACATTTAATCTTCTTTTATCTTTCATTTTTCCAATATAAACATTTAACTTTAACTAACAATTTTGTTGGTTCCTATAGCTCAAGAAGTGCACTTGTACATTTTTTTTATGCACATCAATTCGCAAATCCTGAATATGGATATGTGATGAGTATAATCAATCAATCATGTAGCATCTTGCTATGTTATTCTAATTCTTAATAAAGCTAGTTTCGTGTGTTAGGTAACCCGTAGCAATGCACGGGTGCTCAACTTTGACATGAAGATTAAATAAAAAAACTGACCAAAAGTTTCTTCATTATAGAGAAGTTGTCCCTTGACAAGGGTGTTCATGAACAGCATAGCGAGTTGAACACCGCAAGTAACCTAAAATTGGTAATAATATAACCACGTTGCGATCTTTGATCAATAAGGCAAGAAAGTAAAGATCTGAACCATTAATTGGGTTAAATGTCAATTTAGGTTGATACATGTACTTGACTACAATATAAGGGCATGTTCAATAGTTTGTCTTTTAGGTTGTCTCTAACACCCTCCATATCATTTTGAGACAATTTTAGAGACAACTATTCCAATACATTGTCTCTTGAGCCATCTCTTTAAAGCCTCACAAGCATTTAAGCATTACATAAATCAAGTGTCTTGTTTCGCGTGAATAAACGATGACTACGCTTCAACAGCAAAAAGTTTCGTCGCTAGTGCCTTGTTTTGCGTGATGTGCCTGTTGCTTAGTAAGAGGACGACCTCATTCTCTCTCCTCTTCGAACGCTTTAAAATAACAAGGCTGAGCTTTTGGGTTGTTTTTAGTTGGTTGTGGAGCCTCTGGATTTTGAAGAAAATATCTGCAGTTGGGTAATTTCACAAACAAAAGAAGAAAATATAGGTTGACATCGAATTAATGAATATCTATGAAATTAGCCGTAGAAAATATCTATTAACTTGCGCAGATGCATTAAGGCAAGAAAGTAACCTGTCCATGCTTCAATTGAATTAAAGCTCCCGACTGAAGTATGTCCAAGGCTTCCGAATATCTCTGAGAAGCAATGTACCTGCATGAAATTGGCCGAAACAAGTTAAAATGGTTGACTTGTAGCATTTTGTCATTGATATTACATCCTTTCCCCCTCAATTGATTTTAGTTAGGTTTGTCTACAAGATATACCCTCATATTATCAAGTTGATCTTATTACTCTGCATGCATCAAGCTTTTAGCCTAAGACATATACGAGCAATCAACGTGTGAATGACATTTGCCATCGTGGTCATATGGAACATAACTCTAGTTTCCATTTAATGATAATATGCCAATGATAACATTTTGGCCCTTGTTTTACTTTGAATTTGCAAGTGTGTCCTAGCATGAGTTTATTTTAAGATGTTACATTGTTCAAAATAATTGAACTAGTTATCATGAAGATGTTGCATTAAACCAACTCATATCGTTTAGCGGATCCAATTCAAGTAATGTGAAGAATTAACGGTTGAATTCTACTCGTCTGTTAAAAAAGTTGAAATTTACGAGAAGAAGCAAGATTGTTGAAAGAGTGAAACACTTAAAGCTTAAAGGGGAGGCCAACCACTGTGCCTTCAGTTAAATTATGTACAGAGTACCTTGCACTTGTTGACTTGTACATTTTTTGGGCTTCATAGTAATTTCCTCCATCCACCATATTCTCAAGCTTTTCAATTGTCTAAAAACGCGGAACTATTTATTACAAAAACTACTGAGAAAATAATCTGTAGGTCCTGTGTGTAAAATACTAATTGATGTTACCAAAGGAGCACAAGAAACTTGCCTAGATGCTAATTGCTAACACAACAAGGCATGCATGGAAATAGTTCATAGTGGATAGGATGAAGTGCCATTGCTGATGCACTCCCTTTCTGCCCAAAGCCACAAAATAACGAGGTGGCAGGGTGAGTACCTCATTAATATTTTTATCATTAAACCACAACATCAATGACTTTTCACAATGTTACTTTTCTCTCAACGGAACAATATTACTTTATCTGGCTAGTTTGATTTCGTGAGGGAAAATCAATTCTAGCAAGGACTTCGATTTCAAAAAAATAAAGCACGTAAAAATGAACATCTTGGTTCCACGGTCACAATGAACTCCTTGCTGCATGTAACATCCCAAAGTTCTCTTACCAAAAATAAAATTAATGAAGTTATTATTTTGTTGGATTTTCTAAGATTTAAAAGAGTTTTATTGCTTTTCTTGAATTTCCAAAATTTTAAAAGGCAAAAATAAAAATATATTGAGTTTTCTCGGTTTTTATTTATAATTAAAAGGAAATTTAATTAATTTCTTGATTTTTTGGATTTTAAAAGGTTTTTCCTATTTTCCGTAAATTAAAAATAATTTATGTGCAAAAATAAAAGCCAAATTTAAGTTGGAAATAATTTATTAAGTTCAAAATAATTCAAGGAATTTCTGTGAATTTTTTTAGATTTTTTAACTCTATTTGCTATTTTCTAAAAGCCCTTTTTATTTCTTGCTATTTCAAATTCTAAATCAATAAAATTCATTTAAATAAATCCACTTTCTTCTACTTATTTTGTTCTTTTTTTCCGCCCAAACCCACCTTTTCCTCGCCGACCCACCCACCCCGCCACCCTCTCTCTTCGTGTCTCCTCTCCCTCTCACTTCCAGGCGAACCCCTCCGGTCCTCCCTTCCCCTTCCTCCCTTCTTCTTCTCTCTTTCCTTTCTTCTTTCTTGCACCCATTCGCTATGGTAGTTCGCAAGAAGCTCCTCAATAGCCAATGCTTTTCTTCCCCATTTTCCGCGCCCACGTGCGCCTTGTGTTCCTCTCCCACCGCCGCACCCATTTTCTCCCTTATCCCCCCTTCTTCGTGCACGGTTGTGCCGGAACCCACACCGGCCGCCGTGTTCTTCGCCACGGCGATCTCCCTTCCTCGGCCTCCTCTGCCCCTATAAATGGGAGCATCCTGTGCTCCTCATCATCCTCATCACATCCCCAAGGTTTCCCCCTTCCCTCTCCCTTCCTCCACGCCGCATTTCGCTTTTTCCTCTCGTCGGCCGCAAGCGTCGCCGCCGCCGATTGTGTCATCGTCGAAGGAGCTTCGCTGACATCATCTTCACCTCCGGCTTCATCTTGCGATGTTCTACCTTGTGCTCGCATTTTCCTCGCCGGAACTTCGCCAGAAAGTCGCCTCCGCCTCCTTCCTCGCCGCCGGTGATCCTTGCGTGTCCCACTACCACCGAGGTGAGCATCGTCATCACCATCTTCTCTCTCATTTGGTGTCCTCGCAGCCAACAGCCGCACCGCCATTCGCCGGCAACCACAAGGAACCGTGCACCGCTTGCCACGGCACCGCCAGGTGGCGCCCCATCATCGCCACCTCAGCCTCTCCCTCCTAGTTAGCGCCCATGTGGCAAGCTTTCCTGGCTTTTCCCTTTTTTTCTTCAGAAAATTAATTTGGCCGGAAATCCATTTATCCCCTCCCTAACATCATCGTGATCCAGTAAATTCTTTTCCTTTAGAAAATAATTCCATAAATTCTAAAAATTCTAATTCTACCATTTCATGTGATTTTCAATCTCCCAAGAGCCTGTTCTCTTTCGCTCGAGCTCCAATTCAAGTGTTTCAAATTTCTAAATTCATCTAAAATCAAGATCTAGCTATCAATACAAAAATTATTTAATTTGGAGTTTATTTAAATTTTATTTAAATTTATTTGAATTTTGTTTGAATATGGTTTATTTTCGCGTATAGATTTCGACGACTTTCGAGAGCCAGATTTCGACGCCGTTTGAGAACAATAACTAATTGAGCAAGGCAAGTTAATTAAAATTCATGTTTAGTTATTCCCAATTCCATTTGTATGGCTAAATCTTGACATTGAAATATCCATAGCTTTTCACATCAGATAAGATCTAGTTAATGCAATAGTATGAACTAGAATATTTTAGGAAAAATTATGCTTCGTCATGCTTAGACCCAAAAGTATTCAATTTGGGAAATTTTCAGCCAAAAATCAAATATGGTTTAAAATTGTGTTATGGCGTTGGTGTGCCATAGAAATGACTTTGAAAAATAAAATAAAATAAAACTGTTTTGGACTTGAGCGAAATGGATAGTTGGTGGGTGCAGATTTATGCACAAGCTCAATTCAGTGAATGGTTGAGGCCTAGGGATTGTTTTGGAAGTCATCCATTCAATTAAGGACCAGTCTGCGAGCTATGGATTGTTAAACCATAATCGTACCACCACAAGCCTAGTTTGGGACAGACTTGGATAATTAAACTATACTATTTCACCGTAGTTGTGTCATTCAGAGGTGTGGGTGTCGTGAAGACTTATTTTTAATACCCATATGGCGCAAGAGGGAGTTACCATTTGGCGTGAAGCCTATGGTAACGAAACCTTAGTGGGCGTAATTACGTTGAAATGGTGTAGGGGTAAAGGCCTTGTGATTGCTGCTTAGTCGCATGCCTTCGGAAGCCTGTCTTGGCTCACATATTAAGCAACTATCTCTTGTGGGTAAAGTTGTACAAACTCTACAGAGTGTCAAACTATTCGAATGATCGTGTCCACGGTCATAGACATGCTGAGCAAAACCCTTCACGGATTAAACTTTAATTTTATTTTTAAAATGTTTTATAAAATAGTTTATGATATGGATGGGTGTTCATGTGAAAAATTGTGGGTTGAAGCTCCGGGTTGGTGCAAGCATGTTTAAGTTAGTGTTAGGTTGGTGCCTACACTAGCTTTATTAATTCATTTAAAACTCAATTTTTAGATATTGTAAAATTTGAGCTTTTGAACTTAGTTATTGTATTCAAAATGTCAAATATTGCTTTTGCACAAATAACCCTACAAGCCTTCCTTTGATAATATACATGCATACATTAACTCTGCTATGGGTGTAACTTGCGGAGTATATTTTTGTGTTCACCCTTACTTAATAAAATGTTGTTTAGTGGAGAAAAACTTTGCAGCTACTGAGGATCTCGACGACTAGGCCGCCTCCTCAATCGATTGCCTATGACAGATTAGTTGGGTTCTATTACTTCTTCTTCGTCTTCTGTTGTGTTCTTTATTGTTGGCTCGTAAGTTTTTCTTGTAATAAACTCGATATTTATTAATAAAGGCGCTATTTATGAATGTTACCGTATTTATTTATTGTGTACACTAGCTACTGTTTCAGAGATAAATGTAGAATATATAGAGAATTTTAGGGTGTTACTTCCGAGTCTAACACTGTGAATATTTGTTCTTCTATAGATAGTCAAGTTATACCGAGCCAATTTCAACATCAATATCGAAATGTTTCCTCTACACACATGCCCACGCCGTGTAGTCGAGGCATCAACACGGATCGGTATGTGACCCTAGTTCCAACAAATTCGCCATGGGAGGCGACTTTCATGGGCGAGGCCTCGCCACGCCGAGATCCACTCCCGTGCCGCACTCTCTTGCACTAATGTACACGCAGATACATGCAGGAGCGCACGCAAGGGCACAAGCAGAGGGGTGCGGGAAGAGGACCCCTCACTGCTGGGGAGGAGGCAGTCGAGATGCGACCCCATGCTCATGGATCTCGACATGGTTTCTCCATGAAGCTCAAAGATGGTCTGCGACGAGTGGTAGAGGAGGCGGGGTGGTGATGATCTAATTACAGTTGTCGCTTCACGAATTTGCCTTCGAGACAAGTGGAGTTCACGGGCTCCGCAATGAAGAAGGGCTTGCTTGGCGGAAGAAGGGATCGAGGTGGCGGCGTGTTCGCAGATGAGGGTTGGGCTTGCTTAGCGTGAAGAAGGGATCGAGGGTAGCGGTTCGCAGATGAGGGTGGGCGACACCAGAATGACCCCAAAACTAGGGATCGCTAGAATCTTTACAAGCTGTCCGGGATGTACAGGTTGTAAAGTCGTAGTTTCACAAGCAAGCAAACGTTACAACAAAAGACAGACTTTTATTACAGCAGATAGGGCTTAACAGCTAGTTTGAAAGCGGAAGCAGGCATTTGAGCCCGAAAGTAATATAATACACTTGCAAAAGAATGCTAGCACCACAGGAAGCTTGGGCGTAAACGAGACCCTAATACCAGTAGTCGTTGAAGTCTATGGTTCTTCTTGTTCAGAGAGAACACCGGATCTTCCCAAAACTCTTACATTGATTGTTTAAGCAAGAATGAGTACAACTATCAGACTCAAAGAAATTGCATAGGAAATGCTATGTAACTATATGCCGAAATGTCAAAGGAATGGTGCAGTTTTACCAAACGGTATATGTGGAATGCAATAGTTGAATTTAAAAGCTTTACAATAAATAAAGACAAGTAAAACAAGAATAAATATAGCCATGGGGTTACAACGACTTGAATTACCAATTAACATCTCAGAAAATTCTACTTATGCTTTGTATATTGAATCACCCATGAACACAGCTTCATTAACCTAAGCACGGTGTATTCAATAACATTGATTACACTCGCAGAGTTGCCCAACTTTACCCTGCGATATCACAAACTCACATTAACACGCATCATGATTGCAGTATAACCGAGTTAGGATAACAAAGCCTTTTCACTTTGCTTATCCTTTTTAGTCTCTACCCGGAGATCTTAATCCATCTGACCCTCGGGGAGACCACCGCCAACAAAGGACTCTGACTCGATGTCGACGGGCCCATACCGTTGCAAGAACTAGCGAGTGTCCTTAGGGTACACCCCTGTCTCACCTTTGATACTGTAGATATTCAATTGGATGAGCAGTGTACTAAGTTAGGGAGTAATGACCACGCATGTGGTTGAGCTGCCATCGTTGTTCACATTATTTAGCACAAGGTTCTTGTCCTTACATGTCACCCAAGGAGGCGATGGCCCAACCGCGGTTGCCCACCTCTTGATCTTACTTGATGACCCATTTTTACTAAGTATATTGGGTTGCCCAACTCAATGGACACAACCTCAACTTACACCAAAATCCTATTGGTCTAAAGCCAACTCTCATAACAAAAGATTTAGAACAGAGATTTGTATGACTTAATGCAATATTTGCTATTATTTTATGTGAACCAAGTTTGTCAAGGTGAATATGTCTTACAAGAATGGGTGGTTTAATATGTGGGGTTTAAGGATGTATATCTATTCAACATGGCATTCCAAAGTATTATTTCTTTGTTGAAATACTTGGCTAAAATATTTTAATGAAGATAATAATACAAATATATGACATGTAGGTTCAATATGTTCAAGGTATGCAACTTGCCTCCTTGTTCGAATTCCACTAACTCGTCCTCGCTACGCCGGGTCTCCGTCTGCAAGTCTCGAAATGGTGGCTCATCGGCGTCGAAACCTAGCGCAAGACACAAAATCAATAAAACTCTGGCTCAATAAGGAACGAGCCCAGAAAAAGATCCAACTACAACAAAAATATAAAAGAGAAAGGAAATCAACTTAAAGAAGTAAAGGAGTTGGATATGGCTGGACAGAGTTAGGATTTAGGCTTAAAAGCTCGAGACGGTCAAAAGGCTATTTAAACTCAAGTTAGGGTTTTCGACAAAATGTGACCAATTCACTGTTCATACCTATTAATCAGATATAAACAATAATTAATCACCAATTTAAGTTTAGGAATAGGAATTATGGCTTAATGTGCAATTTCTGGATTTTTGGGATTAAAACCAAATTTCATGTCTTTGTGAACAAGATTTGGTCAATAACAGTGTTTTTAAACAAAGGCAGGCTTTCTTGGCGGACCTTTAAAAGAAATGGGCCGAGCTCAGCCGAATCGCCCACGGCCCAAAGACACGCTGTGGGCCAAAGGCCGCTAGGGCACCTGGGCGCCGCCAGAGCAAGCGCCCACAAGGCATGTCTTGAGCAAGCGAGGTGGCACGGAGCTGGCAGGTCGGTCGGCGACGGCGTGAGGGCTTGGCTGGGGGACGGGAGGGCGGCACAAGGCGGCTCCGCCCCCAGGTAGGTTCCTAAACCCTAGGGTTTTGGGCGTGTGTGGGTTTGCTAGGGTTTTTGGGTTCGGGGTGGCGGTGGTGAGGTGAGCGGCGGCGCCGGCACAGATCCGGGGCCGGAGAGGGTGGGGAAGGGCTCGGGAGGGTTGGGGTTTCTTTGAGTGGGAGGGATTTGCAAAAGGGGAGGGGTTTTGCTCTTACGGCGGGGAACCGAGGCGGCGGGGCTCTCGCCGGGGCTGGGGACGAAGGTGGGAGGGAGAGGGGGCTGGTGCGGGTTGAAGAGGCCGAGCGAGGCTTTATAGCCTCATGGTGGGAGCAGAGATGAGCGAGGGCGGCATGGGCGCCGCAGAGGGGTGAGGTGGTAGGGCGAGGTGGCTTGGGCGGTCTTGCGTGGTCAGTGAGGTACTGGAGGGGCGGGGTCGAGGCGAGATAAGGCCCTCTTTGGCGCGCAAAGAGGCGGCGCCACCACTTGGGGCGCGGTGGTGGGGGGTGGGCGGCAGGTGGCGGAGAGGTGGCGGGTGAGGTGGAGGCGGTGCATTATTGCGTTTTAAGATGGGCGGCGGCCAAAGGCGGTGGCGCCGCGGGTCTGGGCGACGCACGGCCAAACGCGGGTGGAGAGCGGACAGGCGTGGGCGATCATGAGGGCGAAAGGCGGCGATGGGTGAAGGTGCGGCCGGGAGGGGAAAGCGGGAAAGGGAAGGGGGAAGGCGGATTAGGGTTAGGGTTTGGATTTGGCAAATTTTGGCCAAATTTGAATTTGATTTGAATTTTGAAATTTCGATTTTGAATTGAACTAATTTTCAAACTTTGAAAATTTTTCAGTGTTTCAACCTACCCCTTAAAGGAATCTCGACCTCGAGATTCACGCAGGTCGAGGAACAAAGTTGGGAAAATCTCATTGATTTTCGATTCCTTTTCCCATGTTGCTTCTTCCTCAAGATGATTCTTCCAAAGAACCTTGCAAAACTTGACATTCTTGCCTCTCAAATTGCCTTTACAGAGTGTCAAGTATCATCGGGGGTTCTTCCTCATAAGTCGATCATTACGCAATTCTATCTCTTCAAGTGGTACTTGCTCTGTTGCATTTGCCTCAAACATTTTCTCGAAATGAGAAACATGGAACACATCATGTATACCAGTTGGGTTGGGTGTCAGATGTAACTTGTATGCCACTTCTCCTATTCTTTTCACAATTTTGTAAGGACCAATGTACCTTGGGGCTAATTTTCCTTTTACTTGAAATCTTCGAACTGCTTTTGAAGGGTGTAACTTTCAAGTATACCAGATCTCCAATTTCAAAACTCAAGTCTTTTCTGCGTTTGTCTGCATACTCTTTCTGACGGCTTTGAGCAATCTTCATCTTATCTCTTATCATTCTGACTTGATCTTCTGAGTCTTGGGCTATTTGAGGGCCTAACAACTGCCTTTCTCCAGTGTCTGTCCAATTCAATGGTGTTCTGCACTCTCTGCCATACAGGGCTTCAAAAGGTGCCATCTTAATGCTGGTTTGATAACTATTATTGTAAGAGAACTCTGCAAAAGGTAAACACTTATCCCAAGTTGCTCCATAAGCTAAAGCACATGCTCTCAACATATCCTCCAATATCTGATTGACTCTCTCTGTGCATCCCCGGTTTGTGGATGGTAAGCTGTGCTGAAAGCTAAATCCGCTCCCATGGCTTCCTGTAATTTCTTCCAAAATTTAGATGTGAACTGTGCTCCTCTATTAGACACTATTCTCTTTGGAATTCCATGCAAAGATATTATCTTGGTCATATACAATTCTGCCAACTTATTCTTCCCATATGTTTGCTGAATTGGTATGAAATGTGCCACTTTTGTTAATCTATCCACTATTACCCATATTGCATCAAATCCTTTTTGTGTCCTTGGCAATCTGTGATGAAATCCATGCCAATTTCTTCCCACTTCCAATCGCTTGGTAGGGGTTGTAACAATCTCCTGCAGTTTCGATGGTTTATCTTGATCTTCTGACAAATGTCGCACTTGGCTATATATTCAGCTATCTCTCTTTTCATCTTTTTCCACCAAAACCTCTTCTTCAAGTCTTGGTACATCTTTGTTCCCCCTGGATGTATTGAGAATTGAGATGAGTGGGCTTCTTGCAGAATCAACTGTTTCAGTTCTTCTTTGTTTGGCACACACAGACGGTCTTTGAACCTTATTACTCCTTGATCATCTTTCTTGAATTCCACTATTTCTTTATCTTGATTTTCTGCCAAGAGTTGCTGAATTTCTTGATCTTCCTGTTGTGCTTGTTTGATTTGATCAACCAAATCTGACTGTATCTCCAAAGCTGAAATTGATCCTTGTTCAACAATTTGCAAGTTGAGCTGCTGCAATTCCAACACTAACTGTGATTGACATTCCTGTAATGCATTCAGACTATGATATGCCTTTCTGCTAAGTGCATCTGCCACAACATTTGCTTTTCCTTAGTGGTACTGAATATCCAAATCATGATCTTTTATTAACTCTAGCCATCTTCTCTGCCTGAGATTCAAATCTGGTTGGGTAAATATATATTTCAGACTCTTATGGTCCGAAAACACTTCACAATGATTCCCAAGTAGATAGTGCCTCCAAATCTTCAATGAATGAACAATTGCTGCTAACTCCAAATCATGTGTGGGATAATTCTCTTCATGAGTTCTCAATTGCCTTGAAGCATAAGCCACAACCTTTCCATCTTGCATCAGTACACAACCTAATCCCTGCTTTGAAGCATCACAATAAATCTGAAAGTCCTTTTCAGGGTTTGGCAGTATGAGTACTGGGGTAGTGGTCAATCTGACTTTCAATTCCTGAAAGTTTTCCTCACACTTATCCGTCCATTTAAAAGGAATATCTTTTCTGAGAAGCTGAGTGAGTGGACGGGCAATCTTTGAGAAATTTTCTATAAATCTGCGGTAATATCCCGCCAGACCTAAGAAACTTCTTATCTCGATCCATTGTCTTTGGTCAAGTTTCCATTCTTGCACTGCTCTGACTTTTTCTGGGTCAACTTTTACTCCTTCTTCTGTGATAATGTGCCCCAAAAATGATACTTCCTTCATCCAAAATTCACACTTGGAGAATGTTGCATACAACTGATGCTCTCTCAACTTGGTTAGGGCCAGATGGAGATGCTCTTTATGCTCTTCTTCACTCTTTGAATAAATCAAAATATCATCCACAAATACTACCACAAACTGATCCAGAAATTCCATATAGACTTGGTTCATCAGGTTCATGAAATATGCTGGAGCATTGGTCAATCCAAAAGGTACTACTGTGAACTCATAAAGTCCATATCTTGTAGTAAATGCAGTCTTCTCTCTATCTTGTTCTTTAATCTTGAGCTGGTGATATCCTGATCTGAGATCAATTTTTGAGAATACCTTGGCTCCTTTCAGCTGATCAAACAAATCATCAATTCTTAGCAAAGGATATTTATTCTTAATAGTTACTGCATTCAAAGCTCTGTAATCCACACACAATCTCAGAGATCCATCCTTTTTCTTAACAAATAAGACTGGTGCAGCCCAAGGTGAGACACTAGGTCTTATGAAACCTTTTTCTTCTAATTCATCCAACTGTTTCTTAAGCTCTTTTAGCTCTTTGGTTGCCATTCTATCTTGTGCCTTAATTCTGTGCTTGGTCTCGGTACCAATTCTATGGTAAGTTCAATCTTTCTATCTGGAGGTCTTAGGGTAGTTCCTCGAGAACACATCTGGATATTCTTCAATTACTAGCATCTGCATAGTAACTTCTGAATTGGCACTGTTAACCTTCCTTTTTTGTTTCTTCATCAAAGACTGATCTGTTGTGACTGTCACTTCTTGCCCTTCTGAATTCTTCAAGGTTACTGATCTTCTTCTCACAAATCAAGCTGTGGCTTTATACTTTGATAACCAATCCATTCCCAAAATAACATCTATGCCTCTCATCCGGATCACCAATAATTACATCAAATCGATCCCATGAACTTCTAGGTTCAGTTACTACATTTATCTCGAGATTTCAATATAGTCCCGGTGTTTGCAACACATAGGGATTTGGCAAAACAATAAAAGGCAAACAACTCTCCACAGAAAATCCAATGAAATAACCGAATGAGTAGCTCTGAATCAAAAAGCACTAAAGTCGATCTTGCATTGAGTAGGAACGCATCCGACAATGATATCGATGGCCTCATTGCATCTGAGTGGTAATATGATTGATCTTCCCTTGTGATGGTCTTTGGTGCGGATCGTCCTCCTCCGAAAATTGATTTGACCGCCTTGGTTGGTTCCTGGGTTGTAGCATTCCTCCTCTGTTGGCCTGGAAGGTGGGAGGATTCAGGTTACTCTGTGGCTGATTTCTTGCTTGAGCTTTAGCTGCATCTGATGACATGTTCTTCAATGGACACTGCCCCTTGAAGTGACCAGGTTGCCCACAATGAAAACAATTTGAGGACTTCTGAGGACAATCCTTCTGATAATGGTTTCCTTCACAGTTATAACATTGAACTGTGGTGGTTCTGTTTCCACTAAAAGCTGATCTTGCTGTTGGGTTCATTTGCGGTCTTGGCGCTGAGTTCATGGAGGGTCTTGGTTGAAATCTGAAAGATGGGTGGGGCGTCATTCTCCCCCTTGGTGCACTTGTGGCTGGAGTCATTTGCTTCATTTTCCTCTTTCTGGTTTCTTCCATATCACTTCTGGCTTCTTCTGAGATTATCAACTTATTTACCATGGAAGCTAGGTCAGGGAAGTCAAGAGCTGAAATGTGGAATTTCAGCGACTTTTGCAAACCTTGTGAAAACTTCTCCATCTTCTTCGCTTCAGTATCTACTTCATGCGGGGCATACCGTGCCAATTGATTAAATTGGTGCAGGTATTCTGTGTTTATCTGACCCCCTTGCTTAAGAGCAAGAAACTCTCTGGACTTGGCTGCAATTATACCTTCAGGAACATGGGCTTTGTGAAATGCTTCCTTGAATTCTGCCCATGGTATATCTCTTCCTGGATGAAGAGTTTGATAGTTCATCCACCACGCTGCTGCTTGCCCTTGTAGTTGATGAGAAGCAAATAAAGTCTTCTCTTTATCATTGCACTGGATGGTGTCCAACTTTCTCTCAATATCCCTTATCCAGTCATCGGCTACTAGTGGTTCTGGTGACACTGTGAATGTTGGTGGTCTTGTCTTCTGAAAGTCTGCCCATCTGAAGCCTGGGGTTACTCCTCCGTTATTACCTCCAGAAGTGTGTCCAGCTGATGATCTTGTGGCAATCTGTTCAAGAAGTTGAGTATGCTGCTCCATCATTCTGGCCTGATTTTGCTCTGCCTGAAATCTATTTCTTTCCATCATAGCCATGACCTCTGCCAAGCTTGGTGGTTTCCCTGCTGATTCAGCCTCAGCTTCATTGTTGTTTCCAGACATCTTGTGAATTTACTTCTGCAGCGGTTTTGACCAAACACAGTAAGATAAGTAAGATTCAGATTTTTAAGATAAGAGGTGAAAGCAACAGGTAAGTGATTAAGACGAAAAGAAGGAAATCACTTTTGACAATGATGATATACAGATATGGATAGGGGAAACAACTTATTTATTATATTTCACACAAAGTAGACAAATTAATTTACAAAAGCTGGATGTATACTACTTAGAGTACAATACACAACTTTTCTTACAATCAAAAGTCGTTCTACTACTAAGGTAGGTGGATCTACAATACTCTATCGTAATCTAACATCTTGCTGAGGACTCTACCACCCATCTGACGGAGGGTTGCTGGTGGTGTAGTGGATCAACATCTCTGGGTCCTCCTCCTCCTCTTCTTCCATGACTTTCTCCACTTTCTTTGGTTGGTTTCGCTCTTCCACCTTCTCCTTTCCCTTGTTGGATCCTCGGAAGCGGCGGCAGAGAAGAAGCGCTTATACCGTTGGGTGAGGGCGGCGCTGGAGGTGACTTTGAGCCAATGCAGGAGACAAGGGGTGTAGTCCGGTGATCCGGGTGTATAGTCCACTACTGGACCTTCAAGAGTGTCGGGGCTCTCATCACAAACTGATCCAGTCCCCTGATCCGGGTCATAACGACGGCATAACTCCCTTTGCATGTTCTTGATTTCGTGCTTGGCCAAGTGATACTTCCCATGCACTTTCTGATATTCCTTCAGAACTCTAGTGTATAAAATCTCTTGAGTTAAAATGTGGTTGGCAACTTCACGGACGCGGGGATCCTCATCATCACCTGGGCAGGGAATAAGGTAGCTGAATCCATCACTCCCTTTTTGTGGGATCAGCTGGTACTCAGAGTGTTCAAACTCCATATCATAATCGACGCAGTGTAGTATGCGCGTCGCCTGCAAAGATCATCTGAATCGCCTCCTCTCTGCGGCGTTGGCCTGGCCGACATTCAATGTCAGGTTTGTAAGCTAACGGGGTCAGATCTATCCATGCCTTCCAATGGTACCTTTTTCCATCACAGATCTGTTCCTCTGTGTGGAAAACAGGCAACTGCTCGGGAGTGGCGCCAATAAACTGTATCATCTTGTGGAGTCTTGTGGCCCATCCGTTAAACTATGTAGGGTCGGAGTAGGAGTTCTGCATCTTCCTGACAGACGGAAAGTTTGAATAGTTAGTTAAGAGGAGATAAATCTTTTTAGAAAAACAACACAAATTTTTCAAAGTCTAAAGCAAGGTGAGATAGCAAGAGAGGAAAAGAGACAGCAATTTAATACTTATATTTTTGTTTTGAGAAGTCCTTTTGTAGTTTTTGAAATTATCAGTTTTAAAGATCTTCAATCCTATAACCAAGCTAAGGTCTCAACTTACGGTCAAGCCGGCTCTGATACCACTTTTGTAACGACCCCAAAACTAGGGATCGCTAGAATCTTTACAACTGTCCAGGATGTACAGTTGTAAAGCCGTGGTTTCACAAGCAAGCAAACGTTACAACAAAAGACAGACTTTTATTACAAAGAGATAGGGCTTAATGTACCGGTTTGAAAGCGAGCGAGCATTTGAGCTCGAAAGTAATATAATACACTTGCAAAAGAATGCTAGCACCACAGGAAGCTTAGGCGTAAACGAGACCCTAATACCAGTAGTCGTCAAGTCTACTGGTTCTTCTTGTTCGTAGAGAACACCTGGATCTTCCCAAAACTCTTCTGTTGATTGTTTAAGCAAGAATGAGTACAACTACCGTACTCAGCAAATTGCATAGGAAATGCTATGTAACTATATGCTGGAAATGTCAAAGGAATGATGCAGTTTACCAAACGGTATATGTGGAATGCAATAGTTGAATTTAAAAGCTTTACTGATAAATAAAGACAAAAAGCAAATAATAAATATAGCCACAGGGTTACAACGACTTGAATTACCAATTAACATCTGTAAAATTCTACTTATGCTTTGTATATTGGAATCACCCATGAACACAAAGCTTCATTAACCGGAAGCACGGTGTATTCGAATAACATTGATTACACTCTGCAGAGTTGCCCAACTTTACCCTACGATATCACAAACTCACATTAACACGCATCATGACTGCGTATAACCGGAGTTAGGATAACAAAGCCTTTTCTTTGCTTATCCTTTTTAGTCTCTACCCGGTAGATCTTAATCCATACAGCCCTCGGGAGACCACGAGCCAACAGTGGACTCTATACCCCGATGCTGACGGGCCCATACCGTTGCAAGAACCAGCGAGTGTCCTTAGGGTACACCCCTGTCTCACCTTTGATACTGTAGATATTCAATTGGATGAGCAGTGTACTAAGCTAGGGAGTAATGACCACGCATGTGGTTGAGGCGGTTCTTGTGTCATTACTTAGCACAAGGTTCTTGTCCTTACATGTCACCCCGGTGAGGCGATGGCCCAACCCGCGGTTGCCCACCTCTTGATCTTCTTGATGACCCATTTTTACCAAGTATATTGGGTTGCCCAACTCAATGGACACAACCCTCAACTTACACCAAAATCCTATTGGCCTAAAGCCAACTCTCCTTAACAGTATTTAGAACAGAGATTTGTATGACTTAACAGAATATTTGCTATTATTTTATGTGAACCAAGTTTGTCAAGGTGAATATGGCTTACAAGAATGGGTGGTTTAATATGTGGGGTTTAAGGATGTATATCTATTCAACATGGCATTCCAAAGTATTATTTCTTTGTTGAAATACTTGGCTAAAATATTTTAATGAAGATAATAATACAAATATATGACATGTAGGTTCAATATGTTCAAGGTATGCAACTTGCCTCCTTGTTCGAATTCCACGAACCGTCCCCGCCACGTCGGGGTCTGTCTGCGAAGTCTGAAGGTGGCTCGTCGGCGTCGAAACCAGTATAAGACACAAAATCCAATAAAACTCTGGCTCAACAAGGAGCGAGCGAGAAAAAGATCCAACTACAACAAAAATATAAAAAGAAAGGAAATCAACTTAAAAAGTAAAGGAGTTGGATATGGTCGACAGAGTTAGGATTTAGGCTTAAAAGCTCGAGAGCGGTCAAAAGGCTATTTAAACTCAAGTTAGGGTTTTCGACAAAATGTGACCAATTCCTTTGTTCATACCTATTAATCAGATATAAACAATAATTAATCACCAATTTAAGTTTAGGAATAGGAATTATGGCTTAATGTGCAATTTCTGGATTTTGGGATTAAAACCAAATTTTCTTGTCTTTGTGAAACGATCTTTGAAATAAAGAGTGTTTTTAAGCAGTGGGGGCTTTCTTGGCGGCCTTAAAAAAGAAATGAGCCGAGCCGAATCCGACCCGGCCCACTGTGACAAAACACATTAGAACCTGTGGGTGGCCTTAACCAAGCGCCCTCATGAGTTCTTCTTGCGGGCGGATGCATGGCGAGGTGGCACGGAGCAAGCAAGGCGTCAAGAAGCAGCGGCATGAGGAGAGCGGCCGGGGCGGGGAGGCGGGCAAGGCGGCTCCTCCCTGTAGGTTCCTAAACCCTAGGGTTTTGGGCGTGTGTGGGTTTGCTAGGTTTTTGGGTTGGGGTGGCGGTGGTGAGGTGGTGGCGGCGGCATAGATCCGGGTCGGAGAGGGTGGGGAAGGGCTCGGGAGGGTTGGGGTTGCTTTGAGTGGGAGGATTTGTAAAGGGAGGGTTTTGCTCTTCTGGGAGGCGAGGCGGCGGGGCTCTCATGGGAGTGAGACGAAGGTGGGAGAGAGAGTGGTGCGGGTTGAAGAGGCCGAAGTGGCCTTTATAGCCAAAGTGAGAAGTGATGAGTGAGGCGCATGAGATGAGGAGTGGTATGGTAGCGGCGCAGAGGTGGCTTGGGCGAGGTGTGGTGGTCGGGTGTGGTCTGGGAGGCGGGGTCGAGGCGAGAGGCGGCGGCCACCCTGCGGAACCGGAGGGCGCCGCCACTTCACGGGCGCGGTGGCGGGGTGGGCAGTGGTGGCAGGAGAGGTGGCGGGTGAGGTGGGCGGTCTGTTGTTGCGGCTCGATGCAGGCGGCTACAAAGCGGTGGCGGGTGCTTCATGGCGGCGCTTGACAGAGGCAGGTGAGACAGACAGGGTGTGGCGATCATGAGCGGCGGCGATGGGTGAAGGTGTGGTCGGGAGAAGAAAGGAAAGGGAAGGGGGAAGGCGGATTAGGGTTAGGGTTTGGATTTGGCAAATTTTGGCCAAATTTGAATTTGGATTTGAATTTTGAAATTTCGATTTTGAATTCGAACTAATTTTCAAACTTTGAAAAATTTTCAGGTGTTTCAGACACGGAGCTGGAGGGGCGCGAGGGTGGCAGCCGAACATGGCAACGGAATTGCGGCGACGGTGTAATGGTGTGTGGGGAATTGAGTGAGGACAAGGAATTGAGTGGTGCGCGAGGCAGGAGAGACCGAGTCATGGCAGTTTCAGTGGCGTGGATGAGACCAGGACGGTTTTTCCCGAGGGGAGCATCGAAGAGGAGTGTGGGAGGCTGGGACGATCGTCCGCCGCGGGATAAATCCATTCTTCTATTAGTTAAGATAAGATAAGAAATCTTGTTGAAAAGGGTAACTAATATAAATAAGAACAAACAGCTGAAATGAAGGACGAATCTGCACACACTGCTGTTGAAATTGCAACCAAGTTTTTCTAAAAAAAACTTTTGCAGAAGAGCTGCTGGGAATTATATTAGCAAGGAAAATCGCAACCAACTTGAAGAGTCCGAAATATATATTCAGGGAAACCATTTACACACCAGCAGAATAATTGTGAAATCTATTTAGACAAACAAATAGGCAATGGATTTTATTCTGGCCTTTACCAACAGGCAATAGTTTATGTACAGAGGTAATGCAGAATTCATATGACCTCACTGCTCACTCCCAATGTTTATTATGAAAACAGATATATACGGAAGAATCAATCACACAAATGACCTAAACTGCCATGACATTATATACAGGTAGTTCCAAAGTTTAGAAGCAAATGGAATTAAGAGTACTCTAGCAATTCATTGTTCCAATTGTTACCAGTCAGCACATGGCAATAGCTTTTCTGCCACGCACATCCCATGTTGTTCATGACTCATATTCTTACTCTGCAAGAGTACCATAGGCTTGAAACCTCAGGAAGGACACCCATTCATCGCTGGCTCGCTGCTTTAAAAATACCACTGCTCCTCTTGTTTTAATCTTTCTTCTTTTTTCATTTTGTCATTTTGGGTTTCATGTCTTCCTTCTTCGATATATATTACAAATGTTGAATACGATAGATTGGATGGAACAATACTATACATCAAAGCCAGCAAAAACTGGATACATCAGTTCTGAAGGGAAGAAAGCCATTGCTCTACAAAAGTCTTGCCATCTGCAGAATAGAAACAAGAAAGAAACATTACAACAACAACATAAGCAATAATTGTGTTTAGCATCATGCACAGCATGAACGACAAAACAGAGAAAATTGAAGGACATAACTATATTGGGAACGGCAAGCTCAATCGTTGTGTACAACATTCTTTTATATGAACAAATTTAGTTATAGAATATTTACAGTACAATGGAAGAATCATACAAGATTTCCTCCATTGATTCATTTCGAGCAAGTAGCCATTGGTAATTGAGCATCAAACAATATGCCACAACATTAGGTAAAGATCATGAAAAAAAATGATAATAGCCAAACAGATAAAAGAAAGCATATTGAAGGAAATTATCATTAAAACAATCAAGTGTGACTGGGCTATAAACATTTGCTTAAGGAAATTTCCGGCTGAACTGATAAGCCCGAGATAATGTTGGGTACTGATTACTATCATCTTTCCCAAATGGAAAGGGGAGGGGGAGCCTCTTTGTTATCTTAAAGTCACAGATGTTTGATGATCCAATATGGACATATATAACTGAATGAAGAATGAAGTGATAGCATATACCAGCAACATTTATTACCCACGCATGTGATGTTCATTTGCAGATCTCACGTTAGGTGCATGACCTTCCTAACTTAGGAGGCAATAACGAGCCATAAATAATGGTAGGGCCAAGCACAACTGCACAGCATAGCGATAAGGTAGAAGCTATCCAGATCCACAGCAACGCACTAACAGAGAATTCATGAATAGCCACATCTACAAGAACAGATAATGCTAGGACCATACAAATGTACTTCTCACCAAAGCTCCAGAGTGTTCAGGGATTCCATATATATTCTGTAATACAAAACTTTAGAATAGGCACATGATCCTGCTATGCAACAGGAAATTCTGATAATACAATTCACGAACTAAATAAAGATTTCAAAGCAACAGTACAAACTGAGCCATCACACTCAACAACTGGTTTATCAACAACATCCAAACACCAACATCACTGATGATTGTTAACCCGCGTGGTGTGTGCCCAGAAACAGTGAGAGACACCACAAGCGCGATATGTGATACTTTCAGGCAAATGACACCAACATTCACATGTAAGAACCATCATCGCAGCGCAACCAAATAATGACAAAAACAAGCATGTACAGAGAACAGTTATTCCCTACTATAGGATGACGCCTAAACAATCATTTCATCAAACTTGAGGTTGTCTATGGCTTTCAACAGGAGACAACTATGGCAATTATCAAGTCAATGATGGTCCACCAGACACCCATGGTTACAAGTAATCTACAACCCCTGTGATTCTTTATTCCTTAGTAATGAAAGTGTTTCACCCACTACTTCAGTTTCAGCAGATAATAACTTAACCCATTATTCTGTCACTCATAGGTGTATCCAAACTAAATTTATTGCCAAACATCAACACATAATTGAAAGCCTGAAACATACCAATTTGGATCATCACTTCAACAGGTTCAAGCTGAACTATGTATGATAACAGTTTCAATTATGCAGTTTACTTCCTTGCTTACTATTTAGTTAGGAGTACAAGAGAAGCATATACTGAAGAATGTATAGTCAGCTCACCGGAAAGACGGCCGTCGGCGAGACCACCGGGACCAGGAAAGCGGCCGCCGGACCGCCCAGGCTGCTCAACGCGGCCGTGGCGGTAACACGGCACGAGGACGGCGAAGCTACCCTCCGAGTCCCCATCGCTCTGCAGCTCCGGCGCCTGCGGCTCGAGCCAGCCGATGGACCAGCCGGAGTCGTCGGAGTCCGAGTCCGACAAGCACCCGCCGCCGTCGGACGGCACGATGACCATGTCGTGCTCCCTGTCGATCCTGGTCTCCTCACGGCCGCGCCGCCGGTTCTTGCCCTTCCGCGGCCGCGCGCCGCGAGCGGCGCCCCCGCCGGAGCTCGGGAACCTGAGAGCGTCCGGCTCCCGGAATCCGGAAGGAGAGTCCGGGAACAAAGCGTTGCTCACGGCCGTGCTGCCCGCCGGTAGCTCGCGGGCTCTCCGGGTCCTACCACCCGGCCATATCCAATGGGAGAAGCGGCTCAGAGCCGTGGCCATTAGGCGAAACAAAGCAAAGAATTCTTGGTTCTTTTAAATCCGGGTAAAAATCGCGGCAAAACTTGTGGGATCTAACAAGAAAAACGAAGGCAATAGAAAGATCTAATCCAATCTTTGGCTAGAACTAGATCCAAGAAACAACTTTTCCGCCAAAATTAGTGCACAACGGAGCAGCTTTTTGGAGCAAGCAACAGGACTAGATCGAGGAGGGCAAAAAATTTCTCCTAGATGGCCATAAAAATAGTTGCGTTTTCGCTCTAATCAAGAAAAGGAAGGGAAAGCAACGAAAAATCAAGAGTTTCTCACAATAAATCCAACCAAAATAGGTGGTTTCTTCTACCAAAACTTATCCCCACTCTCACACAGACACCAACACGCCAAATCGGGAAGCGAGCCAACAAGCCTTCATAGAATCCAAGACACTCACTACAAAAACTCCCCCAAATTTGCTCCTTTCTGCAAATATTCTGCCCTCCAAGACTCAAACCAAGAACTACTAACAAACTGCTGAAGAGGAACGCGTGATTTCACAAGAAAAAAAATCAAGGAGAAGAAGGTACAGTCACTACTAGCACTAGTAGATTGTTAAGAAGTCACTGCAAGAATCTGAAGCGAAAGCCGCTCTCCGGATTCGGATCTTAGGTGGGAGGAAGGATCGGGACAAAACAGCTGGGATCGGGGAAGGAAGATGCGTGGGGCGAGGAGAACAGACGAGGCCCCTTCTGTTTCGTAAACCACCGGCGATATAGTACTGCTGATTCGGTTACCGACGGCTGAGATCGTGAGCTGCGGTTGGAGGAGGGAGATCTGGACCGTTGGTTGGGATCGCCCACGGAGCCAATCGTCTGGGTGGAACGGATCCTTGTACGACTGGATCATCGGGTCTGTCCGAGTCCGACGTGTCATGTGCTTGGAAGGCAAGTTTTCGTTTTCGTTAGTCCTGTTCAATATTGCAGTCAATACACTCAATCACCAATGAGAGATAATAAATAAATAGACAACATATAGAAACACAATGTGTAGAAACCTTTATATTCATTCATCAATCTCGTTCTGTGTACATAGAGATCATATTTATAGACTAAAACCCACCAAAGGAAGTTTCGGTATTATACTCATCAATCTCTAATATAGGGTTTCTTAACACTCCCTTTGGGCGAATACCGTGTCATACACATGTCTCATTAAAAACTCCCAAAAATCCAGTAGGAAAAAAGAATTGGAGAAAATAGTACATTGCATCCGCAAACTATATTGCTTCGTTGCCTCGTTAAAAACTTTTATGTGAGAAATCTGTCGGGACCCAAAATTTACAATTCTGGACCCTGTGTATAATGCACTAGTCCAAGATCACGCTAGTACACACAGTGTCAACACAGGCGAATATCGATCCACACAAGCGAATAGTAACATAAACGAATAATTTGATTAACAAATAATGGTTTGACCTTATGGTCGAGTTTACATTTATTAAGCCACACAGGGCTAACAGAGAAATAAAGCAGCGGAAACAAAAAAAAAGGGCAGCGGTGTCCCATCAATTCACCACAGGCAACCGACTGGGATCAAGACCCCACGATCAGGCACCTTCGATAAACTCCCCCTCGAATGCTAGCGAAGACTCCTCCTCTTCTGCTTGATTTATTTTAAAGCAAGCGTGAGTACACACCGTACTCGTAAGTCACACCACAGGAATGCAATTATACATGTAGGCTTATTACAAGGGAATGGCATTTTGTGGTTCTTTTTGAAATCGACATTTGCGATTAAATACAAGTAATAGATTGAAAGCAAGTAAAACAAATAGACAATAATAATTTAACAGTTTGATTTCACAAAGACACACACACTTAACAGATTATTCACATAGCCATATGATTTAGATCACATGGCTCCTTCCACACGCTTTTAAAGATCTACCCTCGTGTGAAATCCCGAGCATTGTCCATGATCATGACGCCTTATTCGAATAGATTGTTTACACTCTGCAGAGTTTGTACACTTTACCCACAAGATACAACCGGTGTTGCAAGCACTAATCGTAACAAAGCATTTGAAACTTCATCTTAACATAGATGCTCTGATGTGCTTTCGTCATACTAAACCATACACGATGCATGGTACAACACACTTTGTTGGACAGGAAGCAAAGCGAATGAATCCATGATGCGACTACATGGTAGCACACACCTCCACCCTATTCACATAGCCTAACCTATCGCTTTGAGCAATCAATGCCAAGAATTCAGATATCTTACTTTGCTAGGCCCGTCCCCATAACAGCATGTGGTCGCACAGAGGGCTCAGTTCAATGGCGCACAAAGTTCAGTCCTTAAGTGACCGAGGCAAGACTTCCATTGTTCTAACTAAGGCACATGATTAATATGACACATGATTTATATTTCCATATCACATAGCCACCATTTCACACAGTTCCTTCCACTTGTCTCAGTCTAAACCTTTTTCCCACCCAGTTGATTTAAGTGTAATACATGCCATAAAGACACATAGTACACACAGGTTATTACAAGGTTACATAGTCACTTAGTCAAGTTAATAATTGCACTTTACATGAATAGGTGATTCGTGGCATGGCTAAGCAATCTAATCGCACTAACCAACCCACGTTGGTGCTATAATATTTACCAACTAAATATCAACTAGGGTGACAAAGGATTAAGGCATAACAAGTTACACAAGGAAGGCATAACAGATTGGATTTAATAGCTAATCCCAAAAGCATTTAAATAATTACTTGAAATAAAATGCAATACTTTGAATTAAAATAATATTTAGAAAACTGGGATTCCAACATGGTCAAAGCATGACTTGCCTTGGAATAGGTCTAGAAATTGATCTTGGTCTTGTTGTGCCCCTTCGTCTTCAAATCTTCCAGAAGCGTCGAAGTCTACTCGCAAACGAAGCAAACAAACAAAATAAATAAATAACAGAGGCAAAACAACTCCAAAAAAATAAATAAAAATCTCCATTAAATAGATCTTGAATTTATAAAAATTTAGAAATTTGAATGGATTGATTTGGAGTTAGGATGCAAAAGTTATGAGGTTTGGAAGTTTGAATCTAAGGAAAAACCCTAGAAATTGGATTTACTGAATTTTCGAATTATTCTTTAAAGGAAAAACCCGGATTATTGCGCAATGCTGGCGTCAGCGAAGGAATTTCTGGAAAAGATAAATAAAAAGAAAATCCTGACGTGTGGGGCCCACATGTCAGTGACATGGCTCACGGTGGACCAAGTCCACCGAGCCTTTGGATCTGGTCTGGTGGCGTGGCGGCGTGCGACGTGGCGCCGACGCTGGCGCCACGTGGTCGACACGCCGCGCCACGGAGGCTAGGCGCGAGGTGACGCCGACGTGGCGTGGCGGCGGTGAGGCGGCGGATCCCAATCCCAGCGACGACGAACGGCGGCGTCTCACCGGCGGCAGTGGTGCAGGAGGGTAGCGGCGCCATTGCGAACCTCTCAGGTGCGACCCGGTGGTCGTGGACAATCGATTTGGCGGCGAGGTAGAAGCGGCGGGGCCGGGTTCGACGGCGACGGTGCTAGAGCGGTGCTCCGGCGAAACGAAGGTGACCAAGAGGAAGCCCTCGCTCTTGCGATGCCAGAGGTGTAGGTGTTGAGGCTCCGGTGGCTCTGGTTGTGGCGGCGAGATTGGATCTCCGAGCTCTAGTGGCGGCTAGGGTTGGCCTGAGGCGGCTAGGGTTGGGGTGAGGCATCGGTGGCCTCCCCTTATATCTGACTCGGGAGAGTCCAGCACGGATGCCCAAAAAGCGCACATGTGAAGACAATAGACTCCCCGGCGAAATCGGAGACGAAGAACAAGAATAAAGGGCCCACTTGTCGATGGTCTTTTCGGTATTGCGTGACCAACGTGACAAGAAAGTGAGGTGATGGGTGGGGACCTGCACGAAGAGAGAGAGAGGATGGTACAATGCCATGAAATTATTTGGGAATGGGCCTCACATGAAAGGATGATGGGCCGAAGAGATTCGGCCCAAACACTATTGGGAGATTTAAATAGCTTTTTCGTTTTAAGAAATTACCAGAAATTCCAAATGGCAATAGAAATTAGCAAATGAATTTGGAAAAAATTCTAGAAAATATATCCAAGCACAAAGAATCCAAATAAAATAGTTTTGACTATTGTTCATGTTGACTTTAGTCATATTAAATTGTTTTGTTACTCAAACTCCAATATTAAGCTTTTGAATTAATTCAAATAAATCCAAATGGTGAATTTTTCTCTACCAACTATTCAAAGGATTTTTAAAGTTCGAAAATTGGGATGTTACAAAATCTTAAGAACTTGTTTGGATAGGAGGATTATAACCAATCCTTCGGATTGGAAGGATTCTAGTTCAAATTCGAGTTAATCCGGCGATTGAGTCCGATCACAATGTATCCAAACAAGCCCTAAGGAAAACTCACTAAGGGAAAAGGAGTGCAACCTCTTTACTTTCTAGGTTAATCTTCAGACTAAGGTAAAACTTGAGAATCTTACGAGATTATGATTCAAAGGATTCTCCCTTGATTCCTACAACTCTCCAAGTCGCTTCATTCCAATACCACGAACGTGTCGTTGAAGGCGGACATAAGCAAAGACTTAGTGAATAAATCACCAAATTTTCACAAGATCTAGTTTGTAGGATCTTCACTTCATCGTTCTTTTGGAATCCATGAGGATATAAGAATTTGGGAGCAATATGCTTCGTGATATTACTTTTAACATAATACATTTGCATTTGTGCAACACAAGTAGCATTATCTTCATGGATAATTGTGGGGGTATCAACGGTGTTAATGCCACATGACTTTTGAATATGGCCAATCACACGTCTGAGCCAAACATATTTTCGTGAGGCTTCATATGATGCAATAATTTCTGAGTGGTTGGTAAAAGTTGCTACCATGGTTTGCTTAAATGACCGCTAAGAGATGGTCGCACTACCACAAAGTAATATAAATCTATTATGGGATTTTTGCACTATAGATATTTGACATATATCTTGAGATTTAGTAATGATCATTAGGATTATGCATGATCTTCATGATCTTTGCATTTTTGACCAACAGGATCTAACTTGTTAAGTGGTAAAACCTTCAAGGTAAATTTAATCAGTAATCATCGTATCAACATCTTCTAGGCTTAACTAAGATTTTCAGAATCTCAAGTATGATGATTAGTGTTTAGTATATGCTCCCCCTGAAGACAAGTTCCATTGAAGTCTTGTTGCTCCAATGCCTTTTATACATTTTTTGAAAATGAACATAGGCAAGAATATTGTGATAAAATCTATTGGTTTATCACGATGCGAAGTCTTACATACAAATATCTTATTTCTCATCTGGAGGTTTAGGATAAACACTATTCGAGAGTAACGTGTTTAACTTATCAAATATCACTATTTAATTATGCAACACAAATAGATTATCTTTGTAGAGGATATGGGGTAATACTAGTTGCAAAGTCATATGCCTTCTGGGTATGATTTATCGAAACCTTTCAGGGTCTTAATATTTTGTAACTATCTCTGGGTGGTTAAAGTTACAACGAATAGTCTGTTCTGCGGAACTATAAAGTATAGTTGTACCACCCTAGAGTAAAATATAACCAGTTTTAGTTTTGGCATTTAGGGGATTAATTGTCAATATCACCAATGTATGTCGTACCTTTATGGTACTAGAGGAAATCGTCAGTCCATTAACTTCTGGTAGAAGATGCACTTTATAAGAACTTTTGTGGCGCACTTCTGGTTTTTAGGTTCCTCATTTCATTCTTTCGAGTTTTGATGGGTCATTGCCCACTTCTAGGGATCATACGATCATTGGTGTGATTAAGAGATCGACTAGTAAGATAATTTCCCTTTAGGGAGATGCTCTCTCTTCGGAGATGATCTTCCTCTGAGTAAGAGACTATTGGGTATGAGTTTTATATATATTGCGATTGTGTTTCCTTTCTTACTAGGAATTTTGAGTCCTTCGAGGATCTCATCAAGGATTTTCAGAATCCATTGGCTGTATATTTTATTTATTTGTTCATGTCATTTGCTAGAATTATTATGCAACGGAACATTATATCATTCATAATAGAAGAGTAACGGTCTCTACGGGGACCTTTGAACCATAGCTTTCACCACTTTATTATCTTCATAATGACCTATCAAGTCTGAACTACCTGGTTCCAAGACTTTTATTTTTAGCAATTTTGGTTCAGCCTCATATGCTTTAATTATGTGACCCGATATGAACACTTCAAGCGCTCAACCATGGACTTTGGTTCCAGATCCATGTTCTCATAAGAGAAACTTTTGCAATTGTAGAGGCAAAATGATTGTCGATAAATTTTCTCTCATATCCTCCAAATTGAGGGTATCTCAGTGTTAACGAGATCTTTGTCATTTCTCAAACAAAAGATTCTTGGTCGTTCCACGTTTCTAGCATTGTAATATGTGCACATCAATTTGCTGGAGCTTTCATCTTCATGATGAACCTCTTCATGAGGTATTTCACCTTCAAGGTGAGTTCTCTTCAGGAGAGTTAAAAGAGTGATTAATAATTTTTTTGACTAGTGTCATTAGATCTTAGACCCACAGGCGTCCCCACAGATTTTAGATTAAAAACCAATAAAAAACCAATAAGTCAATTTTGCATAGGTGGATATACTATTCAACCAGCGTATTCCACTCTTAGCGATGTATTTACTGCAAGTAAATACTGCGTTAAATCCTCCATAATTGGAAAGTATCTAGTAGGCTCCCCGCAAACCTTAAGTTTAACTTGACTACTGGATGTATCTCAGTACTAAAGATTTTTTTCCTTCTGGAAAATACGACGGCATTCGAACTTTTGGGCATCTCTCTCTCCCCCAAATGCCGAGATTCGGTCTTTATTAATAGCATACTACAAAATTCCCCTATCATGGGCACATGATTGATTAAATTTCAGATCCAACATGATCTCCAACAACTAGTGGTGGCCCAAAAGGGGTATGCTATAGTGGTGATAACATGTGGGAAATATTTGATTCCTCCAACACGCACTTATTTCAACAAGGGGTTTGATAATTATATATAGTGAGCTAGACTTTTATTAGTGCAGTGGCAAGAAAACTACATGATTGTAACATCCCAAAATTAAGCTTTCTAAAAATTTAATTTCAAATTAATTAATTAAAATTTTGTCGGATTTTATTTGGATCTTATTTGTATTTTTATGTGTAATACTAGAAGGAAATCTCAAATTCCAAAACTCCATTTCCAATCTAAATTCCAAATTCCAAAAATTTAAATCTCCGAAAAATATTTGCTTTAAATTCTTGGTCCAATTTATTTATTTATTTTTGCCCTTCTCTCTTTTCCTTTTAAAAAATCCATTTCCCATTCGGTCACCCATCCCAACCGTGTTCCCAAGCCAAGCTCACTTAACATTTGCAAAGCTTTCAATGCATTGCCAGCATTTCCTTTTCTTTCAACCGATTGTTTCCTTTGTTTAATTCCTTCTCTCTCCTAACTCATCTTCTTTCCGAAACGTTATTTTGGTTTCTCTGTTGAGTGTTTTCTTCCCAAGAGCAATGACCATGGCCGTGTGCGCCCTCACCGCCCTAGCCCTACCTCGCCACCTCCGGCCACCCATCGGCCGCCCCCAACCACCAGCGCTGCCTCTCCTCCTCTCTCCTTGCTCCCTCTCTAGCCGACACCACCACTACAGCAGCCTCGAGCTTCAGCAGCCCATCAATGGCCGACCTCCACTTTTCTCCCCTTTTCTCCGCACTCAATGCATTAAACTCGATTTCGTTTGAAGAGAAACGTCCGCATTAACCTCTCCCACGATGCTATGCCATCAATTGCACATTTTCTCCATCAATTATGTTCAATTTGGCTGTTTCTTCCCATTCATCTTTTGCAAACCAAAATTGAAGCTTTAATCTCCGACCGTTTCCCGTCATCTCAAGTGTCCCCTTCGCATTATAAAGAGAAAATCACGTGTGCCCGTCTCTCCTCTTCGTTTCGCCTCAAACACCACTCCCTAGTTCCCTTTTGTTTGCCCGAATCAAGTGACGCAACCTGGTGTCTTCCCGAAGTCCGGTGACATTGTCTTCACGGTGTTCTTCCTCTCTAGGGATCCACCGACCTAGGTGATTGCGTCATAGCATGCTTCCAATATCACTCTTCCAATCCCCCACCTCATTTCATCTTCTTCGTTGCCGAGAAACCCCGCTACCACAAGTTCTTCGTCGTCGTTAATGGCCGCCATGGCTGCACCTCCACGGTCATTCCCTAGCCGAACCGGCCACACCATCGCGATTCCCATGTCGTGCTGCGTGCCTGTGCCGTGCTCACCTTCCTCACGCGCTTATTGCCCGAGCTCCGCCGTCCCATGCGACCATAAGCCATCACAGTGCTCCTGCTCGCCTTGATTAATTGCAATTCCAACATTTGTAGCAATTTATCTAGTAGGTCGCTTGGTGCTTTGTACATGCATATTTTTGTTGAGAATTGTTTTTCCGAAAATCGTTCTCTCTCATACGAACTCCAAATCCATCAATTATTTCTCCTAAATTCATCTAAATTCATTCTCTAATTTTTAGTATTTATTTTATAATTTTTAGTATTTATTAATTTATGTTATTTATTTGGTTTGTTTCGAGCGTGTAGAGTCCGACGTCGCCGACGCGAGTTTGGATCAACGAGGCGCTTACCTCCAACGTCACCGGCGAGTCTCCTTGGCCACTTTGAACCTATGATTTGTAAATTATATTTTTAGTTTCAAAGTTATGCATTGCTAATTTATTTAAATGATAACTAAATATGTAGGTTATTAGTTAAAAACCTAAAGTTTGCTATTATCACCCTTGATATTCGATATCCGCACCTTGGTAACCCTAAGCGTAGAAAAGTCCGCATTATTGAATACAATTTTACATAATAGTTTGATATGGTAGAATTGCTTAGAGCGTCTTTGTATGTTCTGTTTAACCTTTGGGAAAAAAACCTTTAATATTGGTATGCTTTAATTTTTGGAAAATATTTGACATTAGGTAATGTCAATATTTGGAAATAAAATAAAAATAGTGGAAAATATTTTAGACTAGGGTGAGTGGCATGAGTCTGGTTTGTCTCACCCTGGTCGATTAAGGACCGACTCTTATGTTTATTCAAATCAAGCAAACCCGTATAACCACATGTCCCAAATGGGAAGGACCTAGCTGAATAGTTTACTTTGTTCTAGCTTTACGCCCGCAGACTGTAGATGGTAGGTGTTACCTGGTTAGTGCAGACGATGGTAAATGACGTCCATGTCTGTTAGGGCTTGCGCCGGGCGTTGGTAATAGACGTCCAAGTCTGGGCAGGTTATCCCCCACAACAGTGAGCTCCAGGTCGATGGTAAATGACGTCCATAACCTGGGTTATAGCTCATCGGGCGAGCTAATGTTAGGATAAAGTATTGTAAAAGCCTTGTGATAATCGTTTAGTCGTACACCTTCGGAAGTGTGTTAAACGGGCATTATAAACTGATTAATCTCGTGTGGGTCAAGTTGTACAGCCTCTGCAGAGTGTTAAAAACTATTTGAATAGCTGTGCCCATGGTCAAGAGCGGGCAAGGTGCGTATACACATGGTAGATTTCACTTTTGGTTTTAAAAGAAATATTTTGGGAATCTGGGAGTAGTTGGAACTCTTGGATTGTGGTTCTGGCAATTAGAGCCAGTTGAGCAGCTAGAGCTCAATTCTTGAAAACTTGGCGGTTAGAGCCTCTATACTAATGTATGGTAGTTGGAACCTGCATTAGAGTTTGATTTAAATTACTTTAACTATTTAATCATCTTTTGTCAAATGAGCTTTATAAAAGATGTTAAAATTTAAAATATTGTTACGTGCAAATGAACCCTATATGCCCAATTGTTAAAGCTATGCATATGCATCATTTCCCGGACTTCATGAGTGCTTTATGTACTCTCATGCTACACTCAACAAATCTCGAAGTCTCTGAAGATCCGAGAACGACTCTGACTACTTGCATGTGGCTTTAATGAAGGACACCCGAGTACTAGGTTTGCGCTCCCCAGTCGAATGCCCGTGGGCAATTTGATGGGCCATCACTCGAAATTTAACTTTTGCTATTTCTGCTACTGTAAGACTCAAGGTCTTTCGACCTCTTTTTGTAATAAGTGGCCATAAGGCCAGTACTCAGTTGTTTATTAATGTTATATCATGATTCGAACTTGTTATCAATAATGTTTCTACTGTGTGCACTAGCTACTGATCATGGGACTAGTGCGAAAATACCTGAAGGGTTGATTCGAAATCCGGTCTCGACAATGATCCTAATATTATGTAGGATATTCCAACTTCTAGTTGGTTATTAATATCTTGACGAAGGTCTCATACGAGGATTCGAGAGTTGACATACTTATTATATAGACTAGCTCCTTTATTATTTGCCCAAGTTTTGATCCAATTACTCATACCATATTTTAAATAATTTGGATCATTAAACTTCAAGTATATAATTACACAACATATTTTCTTATGGTCATAACTAGTGTGTTCTAACAGCATAAAACTACAGGATGCTCTTCAGGAACATAAATATAATGTTGGAACATAAAATATTTGACCATAGTTAATCTGTACGAAAATAATATATTTTCTTTTGGACTTCAAATCTTAGTTGAATCACCCAAATAATATAATTATTCGACAAAAATATTTATTATTCAACAGAAACACCAAATTTAATTAAGGGTGATAAACTGTATGCCTTATTTTAATTTGTAATGCCAGAATCATAATAGCCAAATTTAGATCATTCATGCTCAACAAAGTCCAATAGGTCATCTTTCTTTCGGGAGCTAAATTTGCTTCAAGCAAGTGATATGACTTCTGGTGGTGATGCAGTTGCATACTACACTTACCAATTTATGCATGTTTTATTTTCGATGAGTATGACACGCTTCGGTGCATAGCCAAATATGGCATATATGCAACTGCGACAAGCGGCCGTCGATTTTCCGTGTTCATTCCTGCACGTTGGCGGTTAAGATATTGCTAAAGACGCAAATCAATTGCCCTTCATGGGCTACAATGATTGTGGTTGCCAATAGCATGGGTATCGGCAATGGCGTAAATGTCATTTTCCATATCAACTGGATAAGGATAATAATCATGCAATTTACTTTAATCATCTCCCAAAATAAAACTAGATTAATTTATTGCTTGGGCTAATTTATACGGCTTTGACCTAGGATATATCACTATGCCTACCACGATTCTTGTTTTTAACATTTTCTATGCCTCTTAGGTTCCAATATCCCACATACCCAATATCCTACCCCTTTTCACGCCAACTATAAAAATCCCAAGTGATAGCGTGTGCATCTGGCATTCGCTTGAAATCAACTCGGATTTAAAGATTTACAATCATACTTCAACAGGAGTACAATTTTCTTGGCGTGAAACCAATATATACTTTGCAATATTCTACTTACAAAGTTCTTCAATTAAGAAAACAATGTTGTGGGGGATAAAGTTATATAGACTCCAAGTCTTAGAACTTAAGTTATTATGTACTTATTTGAGGAATATGATGTTTTCTAGTCAAAGTGGTCCATCGAGAGATCAACATATGACTAGGCTATACGGTGCCACTTAGAAAATAATTATTTTCCCATTTTGCCATCCGCATCCGTGCACTATAAGCTAGTGAATTAAGGCTTATTAAATATCAAGAGCACACATCTAATATTTTGTTAGCAAGGCATGGCAAAATATTTTCAATTTCGAGCATATGGTTTACAAATTTATTCCATTCAAGATCGGTTTACTCTTGGTAAGGTATACTCTTGGCAATATGTTCTATTAAGCATATTTAAACAACTATTTCAATAGGAGATAAGACTTTAATTGAACAACTTAGACCATTATTTTATATATGGCATCCGGGAAAAACAATCTAATGCATAAGGTTCTATCCTAAGGCAAAAGATAAGAGATGCTCGGCGAGAGTAGGACCAAGCTCGGCGGGAGTGAATTTATACTACTAATGCAACTCGTGCAAAAGCGACATCTTTACAAAGTTAAGGGATAACTAGGAGATTGCTACAGGTCTCCATAGAGCATAATATGGGCTTATCATTGTTGTCATCCAAGACAAACAAATATCCACTTAGCGATATCAAACATGTCCCACACAATTTATGCAATTTCCTATATATTTACAGTTGGTAAAACATTTTAAATGCGCAAGCGAGTGAAAAATAGTAATTATTAATTTTATCTATCGGTAGATAGTTTTATACATTTTCGAATTTTCCTAATATTTTTAGGATTTTTCTTAAGGTTTAGCGGCAATTTTGTAATTACTAAACCCATTAATTAATTTCCAAACATACAATACGGGGAACTGCGAGCATCTAGTCCTTTGGGATCGATGACCTTACGAAAAATTGAGTTAAAAAATAACCTGACCTCATGATTGCCACTCGGACCTTGTTAAGCAAAATACTTTTAATTACAGCGAAAAGCATTTGTGTCATTAGCACATGACAATCATGAGACTTCATACCAATTAATTTCAAATCTTCCATAGAAACAAGTTTCTTCATGCTGGCGGAGTAACCAGACGGAACTCACATCATGTAAGTTCTGGCACAGTTCCTTTCCCTCAGCCTTGGACAGAGTGTAGCAAGCTGGGGAAAGGTACCTTCATCCTTTATCGGTCTCTTTCGATGCTAACTCGGTTCTTATGTTCATATCAACCAAGTCACGTCGTGCGTTGACATCATCCTTTGTTTTGTCACGAATATTCAGTAAGAGACCAATCAAGCTATCACATATATTCTTCTCCACGTGCATGACGTCGATGTAGTGGCGAACTTCTAAGTGCTCCCAACAAGGCAAGTTCCAAAAAATTGATCGTTTCTTCCAGATGTTCTTCTAATGGGTCCTCAATTTACATCCCTTTCCAAGCACAACATCGATATCTTTAACCATATCATAGACCTCTTTCCTCTAAAAGCCCTTGGAGCTAAACCGTCCTCCTTATTTCCATCGAATTGTTTCTTCATCTTGCGGTATGGGTGAATCCTGAGAAGGAATCTACGTTGACGCATGTACATAGTTTTACTTGAGTTGTTCAGCCACACACTCTCGGTATCATGTAAGCATTGCGGACATGCTTTGGCTCCTTTTGTACTGAACCTCGACAAGTCACCAAGGGCAGAAAAATCATTGATGGTGCAGAACAATATGGCGCGTAAAGTGAAGTTCTCTCGTTTGTACGTATCACATATCTGTGCCCCTTCATTCCAAAGTGTTACAAGACCTTCCAGCAATGGTGCTAGATACACATTAATATTGTTCCCAACTTGCTTCGACCCTTGGATAAATAGTGACATCAAAATGTACTTTCGCTTCATACCACCAAGAATGAAGGTTGTACATACATAGATTCACGAGCTAGGTGCTATGTCGTTTGCTCATGTTACCGAAAGGATTCATTCCATCATACTCAACCCAAACCTTATATTCCTCGGTTTCACACGAAGTCTTGAAGCTCCTATCAAAGTTTCTCCTTTGGGCAAAATCAGCGAGTATCTTATTTTTTCATCTTTCTTCGCTCCTCCGAGTGCCAGCAGACAATCTTGCCTTCTTCGGTTCACAAATAAATGCTTTAAATGGGGAATTATAGGCGAGATACCACAACACCTTAGCGAGGAGGTTCTTGCTTCACCTTGATGCCCTCGCCATCATCGAGTGATTTTACGCTTGTATCGGGATGCTTTGCACACCGAGACATACATGTATGTCTGCATACTCTTCTGATAGAGGATACAATTGTTGGGCATGCATGTATTCTTTCTACTTTCATTCCCTAATGGACAAAGAATCTTCTTGGCTTGGTAGGTGGTTTTGAGCAACACGTTTCCCTCTGGAAGGATGTCCGCTAGGAGACCTAGTCACCTAATAGCGCCATGAAACTCTGTCGGACCGACCATTGCTTGCCTTCAATTTCAAGCTGTTCAAGTATGGATGACAACCTTGTGTATTAAACTATGACCTAGGAACAAAGGTTTCTCCGAGTCTGTATTAAGCCCTCAAATCTACCAAAGTCTCTCTCACTATAGTCCCTTATCGCATCGTAGCATCCGATCAGATTGTCATCGTGCGACCTACCCTCATAGAAAGCATAGTCCACATCTGGCATATCATTATCTCCCTCGACGATGTTACTACCTTCCAGTATAATTTGCTCTTCACTGTGACTGGTCCAACATGCATACTCCTTTTTAAAACCCCTTCAAATCAAGTGCCCTTTGATCTGCGCCGGGTTGGTAAACATCTTCATATTATCGTAATCAATGCATGGACAATACATAAATTTTATTCCCTTCTTCAATATATCCTGCTAGGCAGCTCTTCTAAAAGCACACACGCAATCAATGTACTCTTCACTCACATGGTTCTCAACGTACATCCAGCTTCAGTCCATCTGCGCTACGCACATAACAAGTTAGATTAATGCATGCAACTACTCTTCCTATTGACCAAATATACTACAAATTGAATAGCAATTAACTCGGGGCAAATATAAAGGATTACGAGATCGTTACCCTTGGAGCTCACCACGAAGATCCCAAATATCCCATGAGATCTCTTCCTATTAACCAACCTCTCTTTCTTCTTACTTTCCTTCTCCTCCCTTCCACCTCATTTGACATAGTCAGAATTGAAGTTCACTATGATATAAACAGTATTATTTTACACAATACAAGACAAGTGAATGTATATATACATGCTGCTCATTGTTCTATTGTAAATCTTAACTACCAATAACCTCCTTGGATGATAAACCTAGCTATCATCCATCTCTCTAGATTATAATGCATATAATTAGAAGCAAATACTAACCTTAGATCACTAAGAATAAATAGATTTACAAGTACACTCGTAAATCTCACGGTATTAATTCTTTCACAAAGCATGAGCAGTAGCCTCCTTCAAGCGGTAGCATATCGAGATAGATCTCACTAAAAGCGATTACATGCGGGTCGGCATGACCATATATTTAATTGCGCATATCACAGATGGTTTTAAATAACCACCATCTGTGATAATAATAGAACTCACAGACGGTTCTTAATTATCAGAACTCACAGACGGTTCTTGTTAAGAACACTTTGTGACATTACTCACCAAGCGACGGTCTACGAATTATCACGAGGCGGTATTTATTCAAAACCATCATGTGTCGTATCGAATCTGATTCTTAACAATAACCATCTGTGATATACGTCTTTAAATATCTGATCGTCCCCTCAGATCTAGATCTATCTGTAGTGAGAAATGTCTCTGATATATGCGGCTGCTTTGAAGAAGGTGGCCGACTCTGGAGCGCATTTGGTGTGCTCATATTTCATATTTGTTCTTGTTGATCCAAGGTTAGTATTCCTTTGACTCTGATGTGGTTGCTTTGAAGAAGATGGCGAGTACGGCTAAAAAGCAACTAAGCCCACCACTAAGCATGATCTTTTAGATTGTAAATCAGCGACATGAGGTGATGAGGCGGTATTGCCTACTTCATCGAAGGTGACACACTCTCTGGCGACCATGCTTCTTGAACTTCGTAGGGCTGGTCACATACCATGATTGTATTCATTAGCATTCTCTGCAGTTGGTTGGTATGACCCTGCGGAGTTCAGAAGCATGGGCGCTAGGAGAGTGTGTGTTCGATGAGGTTGGTGGTGGGTAGCTTTGTCTCATCCTCCTCATGTTGCGTGGGCGACCCAAAAAATCATGCGTGGTGGTGGACTTGGTTGCTTTCTTAGGCGTACTTGTCGTCTTCTTCAAAGCAACCATGCTTAATAGAGACGGTTCTTGTTAATAACCATCTGCGATACACATCACAGAGCGGTTATAATAAAAACCATCTGTGATAAATAAACATCACAAATAGTTCTTGTTAATAACCGTGCAGTGATAATTATATATCCTGATTGTTGTAATTTATAACGTCTGTGATGCATATCACAAATGGTTTATTCCACAAAACGCCTATGATAGTCCAAAAATATTATTACGCCCGGCATAAGTACCCCAATCTCGAGCTTTCTCATCTTCTTCTAGTAGTTGAGCTCGGCTCTTTCTCATACAGTCTCACCTCACCTCATCTCCTCCTCTTGAGTGAGAGCCATATGTCACGAGGCATCGAGCTCACCGAATCGGAGGGCCTAGTGCTAGCCATTGCTAGTCGGGTGGATTGCCCCTAAGCATCGTGTGCAAGCAAATGTGTTCTCGCCACACGAGAAATCTTGGTGGGTGTTTTACAAATGTCTTTATTTCTCGATAAGTAAACTTTAGTTTGATTTCTTGCGGTTTGTGCAGTTCTGCGGTGGAGGATGCCAATATTTCCAGTGGGCAGACACTATAGGCAGAGCAAGGGAGTGCAGCAATACATGGCAAATGATGGATTCTATTTGGAAGCAGAGAATGGAAGTTGTGTTGGAGTAGAGGCTAAACATGCTGGAGTTGAAGATGGAGTGCATGCGGACCATATCAAGTGGTGGAGAAGATTGTGTGTGTGTGTGTATCATTGTTGTAATTTATGGTATATTTGTGAAGTAGGCGATTTCGGTAGTAGTATGCAAAATATCATAGGCGGTTCCAACCACAAACCGCGTGATAAGACATATCACTGAGACGAGTTATTTTTAATAACCATGCGTGATAATTATTATCTCCTGCAGACGGTTTGTTCCACTAAGCAGCCTGTGATAGTTCCTCCCATGTATAAAAATATTCTATTTTTAATTTTGCTAGCATAAGGAGTATCACTAAAAATTTCTAATTTTTTTAGGAATAAGTCGATTTACTCCTCAACTATCGGAAAAATCTGGTTTACCTGAACTACAAAAGGGTTATTTAACCCCTGAACTTGTCAAATCGGGTCAAAAACCCTCGGCGGTTTGAAGGCGGTTTTGCATCACGTGGCCTCCCATTTATCGATCAACAAGTGGGTCCCGTGGGCCAGTGGCTTGGTTCCTGACCACAGTCGTGGACCAAGCCCACATGCCTTTGGGTGGCAGGAGGCTCTCGGGTGGCTCTGAGCTCAAGCAAGCGAGCAAGGAAGCTCTCGGCACAGGGGCGCCCGCACTGGCTCGGCCTCCCTCTGGCCGGTGGATGGGCGGCCCCTCTCCCCGGCGCCTCCTCCCTGGCGCTCGGCCCTGCCCTCTCCCGTGCGCCTCTCTCCTGAAGAAAAGATGGAATCGGTCAGACCCTGCAGAGGACGGGGAGGCAAGGGCGGCATTCGGCAGCGGCGATGGAAACGGCGGTGGCCTTGAAGAAAAAAAATGGAGCAGCGGCGGCCTGGGCATGTGGCCAAGAACTCGAAGCGCCTTCGGCCGTGGTTGCGTGGCGTGTGGCCGGGCATGGAGGTGATGACGCAGCGGGCGTTGTGGTGGAAGAGGGAGGGGTTAGGCGAGCATGAGCATCGGCAAGGTAAGTGGAGCTCACCTGCAAGGTGTTCGGGGAAGAGAAAGACCGAGCGGTCAGACGACATCGCCATGGCATGGCGTGGCGGGTGCTCCGCGGCGGCATTGGGGAGAGAGCTCCGGTGGATGGCGGGGATAGGTTGGGGAAAGCGAGAGGCGCTCGGTGGGGAGGTGGGTGGGCGCGCCAGGCGGAGGGCTGCTGAGGCGGCGAGGATTAGCGGGATAGGGAGGAGTGGTGCCGACACTTGCTTGAGAAAATCCCCAATTAGATTAGAAACACCGAGATGACATGGGGGCGAGCTTTGAGGATTAGAAACACCGAGATGACATGGGGACGAGCTTTGTGGGCTTGGCGGTGGACAAATCTCATTGGTGTGGGTGGAATGGTGAAGGCATGGCGGAGGAAGAGAGGGGTGGGGGTGTGGAGCTTCGGGAGAGGAAAGAAAGAAATGAGGAGAAGAAAATAGCCACCTCACATGCACATGCTAATTTGGATACCACATAATGACTTGGACAAAGCAGCCACATCGGCAAAACCACGCTCTAAACCGCTACGGGGTGTTATTTGACCGGTTTGACAAGTTCAGTGGGGTTAAATAACGGTTTTTGTAGTTGAGGTAAACAGACTTTTACGATAGTTCGAGAAGTAAGCAGGACTTTTCCCTAATTTTATAAGTAGTTCAACACCTATGCAAAAATTTGGCGTACTCATGCCTAATCCTCGATCGTCATCGGCAGAAGACGATGTAATCGTCCCACCCTTAAAATCACGCCGCAAGCGTGCTCGTGTCTTGGTGGCAATCCTCTGGCAGGCGCCCACACCGGCCAGCCATCTTCCACATAGCCATTGGATCACGTCCTGGCGAGCCTTTGGCACCGCTTGCACTCGGTTGGTCCCTTGGCGTCTCGCGCCCGCCGCCCGGCTCGCCCTCAACACTGGTGATGTATTAGTTCCCAAGCGTCGCATGCCTCGCGGCCTTGGAGAGGGCGAGCCGCGAAGCCCGACCTTGTGGCGGCGGCGGCCGAACACGAGTCGCGTTGCATGTCTTTGGTGCGTGAAAGAGCGGCGTGAGGCCGATGATGAAGCGAGCCTCCGGGTTGCGCCGGCTAGGTGGTTGGCAGCGGTGAGGTAGCGGTCATTGTCGACCACTTCATCGCCTCCTCTGCTCGGCGTCACGCCTCCCACGGCGGCTCCTTGGACACCTTGTACATGGCTTGCAACTCTAATATCGTACATAATTCAAGACATCGAAATTACTCGTAAGAAGAAAATTAAAATTAAGACCAAATTAAGAGGCGTTGTTGCTATTCAAATTGGTGACATGTTTCTCTAGTCAAATTAAAAGGCTAACACTATCGTGCATGGATTGGTTGCCACAACAAATAGTAGAATGTATTTTTATAGGTATATAAATCGTGTATGTGGCTA